>JARJLF010001357.1:0-82738 GCA_029378395.1 Mycena leptocephala
AAAGACGCTGGGATTGTCGAATGGTAAAGCGGGGTTTTTGCCAATGGTGTCGCTCAGCCATTGTGCAAAGTTAGACTATCCAGAATGGAAGTTTAGAACAGCATTTTCCTGCGCCAAAGCTATTCTTCGATGCACCCATATGCCGTGCTTCGAGACGCGTAGATAATTTGCATCGCACTCGGGCCGTTGCAGGCGGGTGTTGTTCTGGTTGGGGGGATGGTACGTGATTCGGTCGGGATGATACTCTGCGTTGCAAGATTGGCAGAAGGCAAGGAAGAGGTCGGCCTCGACCCATTGAAAGTCACTACCAAGCAGCCGAACTCTGTGCGGCTGTTTCGCCGCCGAAGAGAGTGGATCCCCTAGGAGGGCAAACAAAAAATGCAGGTGAGGCGTGCAGTGACCAGAATTGGACGAGGTTTGGGGAAGAAACTGCCTTCCCCGGCAGCAGAGCCAGTGATACCAAGGAAGTGGTAAAGCTCTTCCAAATCATTGCACATCTGCTCTGCATATTCACCTTCTGGGCCTTCATCCAACCAAATGTGTGGGTCTTGTCGTTCTGGATGAAATGCCCAATCCAAAAGGAGACCTATGCTCCGATACCATCCTGTAGCTACTGGTTGGCGGGGCTCGCGTCGCTGGGTTTTGTGTAACCGGAAAAGCGGGTAGAGTGAACTGAGGATTGCAATTATGTAGAGTGTTCTTTCAAGCGATAGCCCCCCAGGAAAATAAGCTTGGAGGAAGCCAATGAAGTTATATGCAGAGACCGCCATGATGGTGTGTCTCGCAGAGTGTTTCCTTATTTGGACACTTCAAGTTCGCATTCGGCATTCTGGAGAGACAGGCTAAGGAACATTTGCATTGCAGCGCAGGGCAAGTACGAAAGATAAATAAGGACTGTATGTACTAATCGGAACCGCCCCCGCCTTGCCGGGCTTTCAAGCACGCTTTGACTTCTTCTTCGGCAGTTCCTCTTCCTCGGTGCTCGCGGCGTCATTTTTGTCCTCGTCCAATGCGTCAGAATCAAGTCACTCCCAGCCTTGCGCTTCTTCTTCCCCTCTGCCTTGGACTTCGCGTTCGCCTTCCTCTGCTTCCTCTCCAAACGACGGACAAAAGCAGTGACCGAAAGCTCGTCAAATTTGCGCGCAAGTCGGGCGGCCTCTGCCCCTTCTGCACTGTTCTCAAGCCACGCAGTGGCGTCTGGGCAATACTCGACCAGCTTCTTCATCTTTTTCATATTCGTTCGGTCGTCACCCGCCGCGGCATGCAAGACTCCCACTGCCTCTTGAATCTGAATCTTGGTCAAATTGGCACCTCGGAGATCGTGCGAGGGAAGGTTTGCATCATTATAATCTGAAGAATGATTGGGGAGAGTTACAGTGGTAATAAATAGACAACGACCAGGATCTAAACCTCCACCGGATTGTTCAGCCAGAAATGCCTTGGCCACAGCGTCCTCGACGGCGGTGTGACGATCACGCGTAACACGCGCAACGTCAGCGCGAGGCCACGCCGTCGTGCGGCCATCGAAGACTCCACATAAGAAGCGGTGTTGGGCCGCCTCCCTCGTTTCATTGATGACGGCGGCAGAGGCTCTTTGCTGGGCCACAACCAAGGGCTTTTGCTCCCCAGTAGGTGCGGGCATAATCCCCGCCGAGGCCGAGGCGCCAGCAGCCGCCTTGAATTTGAATGGTCGTGAGTTTGTTTGTAGTTAACACGAATAATCAATTGGATCCCTCACCATGGTATACCCGTCCTCCGAGACCATGTGTACATCGCACATTAGAAGCCCGCCCGCGAGTGACTGAAGCTCGTATTTGTCTACGGCAGGCAAGCACAAATTGCCAACCTGCTTTTCGCCAAGGATCTCTTCGATTGAGCCGAGCTTGAGGCTATGAACTGCAGTGTCGACAAGACCAGCCCGATAAATCTTCGCTTTCTTGTTGGCTTATCTCGTAGTTAGCGCCACAGTATGCTACCCAATAAATCGAATTAACCTTTCATTGGAGTATCCGAATTAATCGCTTCAGTTAAAAGAGCCTTGAGCGACGTTGAGTATGTTGAGGGGGCACCATTGATGCCTTCCTTTTCAAGGGTCAGAGGAACAGCGTCTCCACCCGCCTCCACCATAAGCTCCCGCTTCCCGGACCCATTGAGGACAACAACGACTACACGGCAGCTTATATTAAACAATGACTTTAGAGCGCATTATAACACACCGGTTACCGGCTCCATGACCATTTTCTTCGGTTCCTTATTCTTGGGAGGCGGGGTCACTGGCCTTTCTTCCTCAACTGTCTCGTCCTCCGACAGCAGGCTGGAATCTGAATTATCTGAACATATCAGTGTGAACTCTTGCACATTTAGGTGATGTACTTACTATCTTCGTTGTCCATAGCCTTATCATCCTTGGTGGGCCCCCCAAGGTGCGCAAACTGGGGCAGTGGATCGACGCTGGCTTTCGCCTCGCTGAGCTTCTGGTGAACGCTTCTTACAGAAGTTAAATGTAGTAAAGAAGTACGAGCGCAAACACGAACCCTGTCGCAGGCAAAACTGTCTTGGCTTCCTCCTCGGCATCCTCAGCGGCCCTCTCAGCACTGTTTTTGAGATTCTTGGTGGCCATTTGGGCAGTCTTTGGGGTTCTGTAGACCGAGAATTTCATATATTCCGCCGACTGTGCAAGGACAGTGTCATCCTTGAGCTTCTTCAGGATGCGGGGCAAGAGGTCCTTTTTGGTGCCTGTGTGATCGAGCTTCATTGCCACAGCAAGAGAAAACAGCACTGGGAATGTGCGCTGCATATTTATCGCACCGCCAGCGATGGAGGCCAAAGGGATTACTTCAGGGGACTGAGGGGAGGTCATGGCGGAAACGGAGAGAAAATCAAATTGCGTCTCCTGGATACCCTAGGATGACAAACAAAATAAAACACGTGGTGGCCGCCGCCGACATCCAGCAGCATCCGCCAGATGCTGCTGGACGGCGGGGGTCATTCGCCATCAATTCTGAATTGATCGCTGCAAGGATAGGGGCTGCTGGACTCCATCAGCGATGGGTGATCTATCCGCTATCTAATCGCGGCATCTGTCGGCAGATGGCATCTGCTGATGGAGATCGTCGTCCTCTGACGGCCACTGACGTCCGATGGCAGTCACCGGCGTCCGCCGCCGTCTTCTGACCGTCCGGGTATATAACTCAGTCTCCTCGACTTTCGGAGCACGTCCAAGCTTCTCCGGAATTGCGGCAGAAAATTGAAACCCTGAGCATCGAACGTAGTAAAGGAATGTATGTGTCAATATACTGTAAAATGGATTTTAGTTCACATTCTTCAGGTTTCTGCTGGCGAAACTTTACATTATTTCGGTTTTGACAAAGGCTACCATTAAAGCAGTGCTCAAGGCCCTTCAACGGATGCCGAGTGATCTTCACGAAACCTACAAAGAGGTCATACAGAGGATCAACCAACAGAGCGAAGACGACAAAAAAGTTGCTCACTCTGCATTAGCCTGGATTTCGAATTCGAAGAGGTTACTACGTGTCTCGGAACTTCGGGAAGCCCTTGCGGTTGAACAAGGGACATCTGGGCTCGATCCTGAAAATTTGTTGAACATGACCATTGTCCTCTCTGTGTGTGCTGGTCTGGTCGTCATCGATCCAGCGGAGGATGTTGTCCGGCTTGTTCATTATACGACGGAGGACTATCTAAATCACACCCAGGAGATCCATTTCCCCACTGCGCAGACAGACATCACCACCACACGCATTACATATCTTTCTTTCAAGGTATTCGAGGACTTGAACCGAGGTCCAATCAGTCTACCCAGGATGTTTAACCTCCAAGCAAACTATCTATTCTTCGATTATGCTGTTGATTATTGCTTGATTCATGCGCGCGGTCAACCGGAATCCAGCATCAGAGATGATCTGCTGCGTTTCCTCAATAGTGCACCACGGTGGATGTACAGATGGATGCTTCAACGGGATTTCGTGAGGTTGGATATGAAAGGGTCGACGACGAGACTTTGGATTGCTGCCTTCTTCGGCCTGCACGAAATTGCCCAACATCTCATTTCATTACCAGAATATCAGGACAATGACTCCTTACTTCAAGCAGCTGTAGCGAACAACCACCGAAACATAATCCATCTACTCATCAAAAGTGGTGCGGATGTCAACGGGCAGGGGAAATCCGGCGGCTCAGCTCTACAGATAGCGTCGTATTTCGGTTACGAAACAGTGGTCGCCTTGCTCATCGCCAATGGAGCCAATGTTCAAGAACATCGAGGAAAATACGGCACGGCCATGCAAGCCGCCGCTGTCCAAGGTCACATTGGGGTCGTTCAGATACTCGTGAATAATGGAGCAGAGGTCAATTCGGAGGGGGGGAATGTATGGAACCGCATCGCATGCATCTTCGTCTCTTGGGCACCTACAGGTCGTTCATTTCCTCCTGCAGGCAAACACAGATGTCAACATACAGAGTAATAAGCATGGCACCGCCCTACAAGCGGCAGCTTACCACGGACACGGAGAAGTGGTTCGGATTTTGCTCACCAATGGGGCGAAGGTCAATGTGCAGACAGGACCTTGTGGAAGCGCACTACGGGTAGCTTCGGCGCATGGGCAGAAGGAGATTGCCTCCAAATACAAAGACACGGCTTTGCAGGCAGGCTCAGTCTACTCAAGGTATGGAACAAATCTGATAACACAGTTTTGCAGGTAGCTTCAGCCAATGGCCATGCTAATGTGGTGCGACTGCTTCTCGAGAAAGGTGCCAGCATCAATGCACTGAACACTGCGGATGAAACCGCGCTGCATGCTGCTGCCCGCAACGGGAAAGGCAATGTTGTCTCACTTCTCCTCGAGAACGGTGCAGATTTCGAGGCACGGAACAAATACAATAACACGGCTTTGTATGGTGCTGCGTACTATGGGCATGAGAATGTGGCCCAACTGCTTCTCGAAAAAGGTGCTAACATCAACGCGCTGAACAACGGGGACCAAACTGCGCTGCATGTTGCCGCCTGCAACGGGAACACCAATGTTGTCTTGCTGCTCCTTGAGAATGGCGCAGATATCGAGGCACGGGATGGAGACAATGACACGGCCTTGTGCGGTGCTGCGTGGAATGGGCATGAGAATGTGGTGCGACTACTTTTCGAGAAAGGTGCCAACATCAACGCGCTGAACAACAAGGACGAAACTGCGCTGCATGTTGCCACCTGCAACGGGAACACCAATGTTGTCTTGCTGCTCCTTGAGAATGGCGCAGATATCAAGGCACGGGATGGAGAAAATGACACGGCTTTGCACGGTGCTGCATGCGAAGGGCATGAGAATGTGGTGCAACTGCTTCTCGAGAATGGTGCCAACATCAATGAGCTCTCGCCAAACTCACTCCAAACAATGATTGATCCCCACAGTTTTTTCGTTTCTTTATTGCTTTATTTTTTTATTTTCTCCCACACACACCAGTATCGAGCCCAATGCTCCACTGCAAACCATTGAGATGTTTAAAATCTCCACTCAACTATTGGATTGCACTGGTTGAACATTTCAAGTTTTTCAGTGAAAAAATGGGTGAAAAATGTTCATTATTTTGCACACTTTTTTTTCATGGAAAAAGTGAGTGAAAAACTTGAAACTTTTCATCACTTTTTCGCTTATTTCAAAAATTTCACCTTAAAACCAAAAAACGGGTGAAAATTTTTTAAGTTTTTCATCAGTGAAATAAAGTGCGAAAAATAATGGACATTTTTCACCAATTTTTTCACTGAAAAACTTGAAATGTTCAACCAGTGTTGCTATTTTTGAACTGTTCAGATGTTGAAAACTTGGTTCTTGGGGTGTTATTGCTTCCAAAAGATCATATATGAATAGAGCAGTCCTGCAACTGATGTAAAACAAATTTATGCTGAAAAACTAATCGAAAAATGACCCCGAATTTTTTAATTCACTTCAAGAACCAGGAATACCTCTCCTCACGAGCTATTTCTGAAAGTTGGGGCCATTTGCAGACTTACTCGCAATTTTGATGCTTCCCGAGGTCTGACGAAGAATACGCGGGTCATCGTGTGAAAGCTTCTGCGGTACGCAGTGGAGGTTGAAACAATTTCCTCAGTGGTTGCCGATAAAGTTCGTGATCCTGTAAGTGAACTTTCATCCTGTCTGAAAAATACAGATTGAGTGTTTATTAGATACGACTCCATATACCTGGCATCAATAGTCACTTTCAGCCACACGGCTTCGAGTTCAATGTTCTGCGGAAACAAATACCCCTTGCACAATCCTATGCAACCACTTTCAATGGCTGCCAGGGACTGAGGGTCCAGAAATTAGGATTCGAGTTACGAAAAGAAGTGTTCTCCCACGGGCAGCTGTACTCTGCGATGAGTCGAGTGCCTAACTCGCAAAATGTTTTGATTCTCAAGTACAAAGACAACGTATCGACATGTACTACTAATGTTGTCTGGGAAGAACTGCTGTTGTAAATTATCTTCGCCTATATGTATTACATTTTTCAGCGTCAACAGCTCAGCGGTGCAGCCAAGGGGGAGCTGGACCACTTTGCGGTCTTGCGAGCACTTGTTGAATACAGACAAATAGTCAAGTTGTAATTCTCTAAAGAAGTGTAAGACTTGTCTTAGTCTCACAGGGGTTCTAGTCCAACGATGAAATCTGGCGGGTTAAGCAAGTAATACTTAGTGGTAAAGACTCTACAAAGTACGGTCCAACTCTAAGACTCGCAGTCTGAAGCCGAATACTCGAACTTCAAATGACTGTCCGTCGTCCTCTCCGAATACTCGAGATGAGGAGAGTCAGATAGTCTGTTGTAGAGATAAGAGATTGTTAGCCTTTATTGGGTCGTCAATATCGTGATAACAACATTAAGTTGTAACAAAGTATCGCCCGTGCCTTCTTCTAACTCGGAGTAGCACGACGAGTGAGGAAGGCTAAGTAGGCGAATGGTTTGGGATAAGTGTAGATAAGATTATCACGTGTTTCTACGACAAGCCTTAGCCTACTAAGAATATCAAACACAAATACAAGTATAATGAGACTATCAATCGTAAGACGCGTAATAGAAAAACGAAAAATGTGAGTTCATGGTATACGGGATCCCTTACAAGAAGGGTTCATCAGAGGGCCAAGCCTGGGGTTTTGTCATGGGGAGTGGGAAAGGGGGTTATTGTCCTCCCAGGGTTTCTGCTGGTGCCATGCTCATTGAGCAGCCTTGCGATGTTGAGGTGACCATTGCTCGATGCAAGATGCAGTGCAGTCCAGCCATCTTTGTCAACTAAGTCGACAGATGCATTGCATTCAATGAGCAGCCTTGCAATGTCAAGGTGACCCTTCCTTGATGCAAGATGCAGTGCAGTCTGGCCATATTTGTTGACTAAGTTGACAGATGCATTGCGTTCAATAAGCAGCCTTGCAATGTCAGGGTGACCATAGCTTAATGCAAGATGCAGTGCAGTCCAGCCATATTTGTTGACTAAGTTGACAGATGCATTGCGTTCAATAAGCAGCCTTGCAATGTCAGGGTGACCATAGCTCAATGCAAGATGCAGTGCAGTCCAGCCATTATCCATGACTAAGTCGACAGATGCATTGCGTTCAATAAGCAGCCTCGCAGTGTCGAGTTGACCATTTCTCGATGCAAGATGCAGTGCAGTTCGGCCATATTTGTCAACTAAGTTGACAGATGCATTGTGTCCAATGAGCAGTGTTGCAATGTCGGGGTGACCCTTGCTCAATGCAAGATGCAGTGCAGTCTGGCCATCTTTCTCAACTAAGTCAATGGATGCATTGCGTTCAATGAGCAGCCCTGCAATTTCAAGGTGACCCTTCCTTGATGCAAAATGCAGCTCAGTCCAGCCATCTTTGTTGAGTAAGTCGACAGATGCATTGTGTTCAATGAGCAGCCTTGCAATGTCAAGGTGACCCTTGCTCAATGCAAAATGCAGCGCAGTCTGGCCATCTTTGTCAACTAAGTCGACAGATGCATTGTGTTCAATGAGCAGCCTTGCAATGTCGATGTGACCCTTGCTTGATGCAAGATGCAGCGCAGTCTGGCCATCTTTGTCGACCAAGTCAACAGATGCATTGTGTTCAATGAGCAGCCTTGCAATGTCAGGGTGACTGTTGCTCGATGCAAGATGCAGTGCAGTCCAGCCATATTGGTCAATGAAGTCAACAGATGCATTGTGCTCAATGAGCAGCCCTGCAATGTTGGGGTGACCATTGCTCGATGCTCGATGCAGCGCAGTCCGGCCATATTGGTCGACAAAGTCAACAGATGCATTGTGTTCAATGAGCAGCCTTGCAATGTCAGGGTGACCATAGCTCAATGCTTGATGAAGTGCAGTCCAGCCATATTGGTCGACTAAGTCGACAGATGCATTGTGTTCAATGAGCAGCCTTGCAATGTCGGAGTGACCGTTGTTCAATGCATAATGCAGTGCAGTCCGGCCATATTGGTCAACTAAGTCAACAGATGCATTGTGCTCAATGAGCAGCCCTGCAATGTCAGGGTGACCGTTGCTCGATGCTCGATGCAGTGCAGTCCAGCCATCTTTGTCGACTAAGTTGACAGATGCATTATGTTCAATGAGCAGCCTTGCAATGTCAGGGTGACTGTTGCTCAATGCAAGATGCAGCACAGTCCAGCCATATTGGTCGACTAAGTTGACAGATGCATTATGTTCAATGAGCAGCCTTGCAATGTTGGGGTGGCCGTTGCTCAATGCAAAATGCAGCGCAGTCTGGCCATCTTTGTCGACCAAGTCAACAGATGCATTGTGTTCAATGAGCAGCCTTGCAATGTCAGGGTGACCGTTGCTCGATGCAAGATGCAGCGCAGTCCAACCATATTGGTCAACGAAGTCAACAGATGCATTGTGCTCAATGAGCAGCCCTGCAATGTTGGGGTGACCGTTGCTTGATGCAAGATGCAGCGCAGTCCAGCCATATTGGTCGACTAGGTCAACAGATGCATTGTGTTCAATGAGCAGCCTTGCAATGTCAGGGTGACCCTTGCTCGATGTAACATGCAGTGCAGTCGGGCCATATTTGTCAACTAAGTTGACAGATGCATTGTGTTCAACGAGCAGCCTTGCAATGTCAGGGTGACCATTGCTCAATGCAAGATGCAGTGCAGTCTGGCCATCTTTGTTGACCAAGTCGACAGATGCATTGTGTTCAATGAGCAGCCTTGCAATGTCAAGGTGACTGTTGCTCAATGCAAGATGCAGTGCAGTCCGGCCATCTTTGTTGACTAAGTTGACAGATGCATTGTGTTCAATGAGCAGCCTTGCAATGTCAGGGTGACCTTTGCTCAATGCAAGATGCAGCGGAGTCCAGCCATCTTTGTTGACTAAGTCGACAGATGCATTGTGTTCAATGAGCAGCCTTGCAATGTCGGGGTGACCATCGCTCGATACAAGATGCAGCGCAGTCTGGCCATCTTTGTCGACCAAGTTGACAGATGCATTGTGCTTGATGAGCAGAGAGTGTACCCCCTCAGTGTAGCCTAGTTTAGAACACATACACAATGCAGGTGATATGGGTTCATCCCAAACACGAGTCATATATGAAGGCAAGGGACGCAATTGATATAAAGCAGCATATTGGCTGGTTCCATCCTCCAGAAGATGCATTGTTGAGGGAAGCAGCCCCTCCTGGTCCTGGGCATCGCAAAGCTGCATGTGATGAAACCAATATTCCCCTGCATACAAGGAGATTGGGTAGTCTGGGAGTGTGTCCTTGGTCATCAAATGTTTGGGGTCAGCAAAAAGGAGGAGATAGCGGACACAAGTTTGGGTAATAAATCTGTGGGAGACATCTTTCCTAAGGTCAATGATTGAGCCCACCTGCTGGAATTGCAGGGAAAGGAAATAATCCTTGACAGATGAATGTGCAAAGGCAATTGATGGTTTCTCCCAAGACCAGTGACTCTCTTTGATTACAATCAGGCCCTCCAACAACTTGAAGCTGTCAGCGTTACCCCGACGTCTATCTGGGTGGTAAATGGATTTACTCGGGTCAGAAAAGTCAAACGCGGGGTTGTCTAGGCGGAAAGCAATAGCATCTGCCAGCTCATCTGGTTCAATTTGCCTCGCAGAAAACACAAGCCACCTGAAAATTGCTTGGATGAATACTGTTTTAAGAGAACTTGTCGCCCGGGTTAAGAAACGAGTGTAAATCCCGAACAGATCAGGTGGGAGGGCTGTGAAGGTTTCCTCCCAGTCATCTTCCCAATGACAACGACCCAGTTCAAGGAGGAGACATGCGGCCAAGCGAAACCTGCATATGCAAGTTAGCTTAAGGACAAATGACAGCACAATGAAGATGAGAGGACTGACATTCCATTGCTCTTCTGCACAATTTGCTCTGTGACCTCCTTTGCATACTTGTCCTCACTGGCCCAATTTCCGACCCTGGGTACTTCGCTACCAATGAAAGATCTAATGTCATCATTTGAGACCCAGGAACCAAGCTCGATGAAGGCTACATCCTTGAATGCTGTTTGGAATTCCTCAAGAGGTTGACTAGTAAACAGGAGATGCAGTGCATTTTTAGTGGGATGGCATAGGCTGTGAATGAACTGGATAAGATGCTTCCGGTCAGTCTTGTTACATTCATCAAGCCCATCAATGACAATATAGGCCCGGTCCAACTCTGAAAGTAAATCCTCGAGGACTCTTTGAAGTTCAACAGGCTGTGGATATCTAGTTCCATCTCCCAGTGCTTTATACAGCTTCTCAAGAAAGCTACTATTACGCCCAATGGGTCTGGATTTGCACAATGGGTCTGGATTTCGGATTTTTCTCTTTCATTTCTTCCTCTTTCCCCCCGGAGTTTTCCGGCATATCTACATGTACTAGTAGACTACAACTGTATGAAATAACTAAGGGATGCGGCGAGAGGAAGATATTGAGAAACACTTCCCGGTGCATCAAAGTCAGTGATGTTTTGGAAGTTGTCTAATTTCTCGCCTTGCAGGTCACCCCATAAATCCGAAAAAAATTGAGGGCCCTTCTGTATCATGTAGAACACTTGCTACGTCTTCAGAATGTTTTGCCGGGAAGGGGACGTCGCGATATGAAGGAAGGACTTTCGCTGTCACAAAAGGTCACAACCGACTTGAATCTCCGACCTGATTGACAGCACTTGCCTCTTTCGTCTCGCCACGCTCATGTCCGACCAGGACTATTTGCCGTCCTCACCTTCCACCGTCTACAGCCTCGGCTTGGACTATGAACAATCTCAACACAAGCAAGAGATCCGCGATGCCCGAGAAGCTGATATGTCCCCAGAGGAACGGCAGGCAGCGGCTGAGCAGCGCCGTTTGAAGCGTGTGAAGCTGGGACTTGAGTCGCCAAATTACAAGCGTGAAGAGTTCTCGTCACCCTTCAAGCATGTTCTTTCTCCCGCGCTAAAGGCGGCCGTTGAAAGGTCAAGAAGTCCGTCACCTACACCTCGCCGGGCATCTGTGAAGTCCACCCAAAAAACACGCCGGTACGTTATCATGAATCTTTGTTTCGTCGGGGTTCTCACAAGCGATAGCCACTTTGAACCACAAGGACTTCTAGATTCACAAGCCACTTCCCAGGAAGTCATCGATGCTCTGATTACTGCGCAGATGCGGGATCAAGAGCACGACACTGGCATTGCTGACATGACATCCCAGGATGTTCTCGACCAGCTCGATTATCGCCGGCAACCTGTGGTATACGGTAAGCGGCCACATCCTCGTACAAATCTGTGTCCGTCACCTCCAAAATAGACCATGGCATTTCGGAAGAACCAGAGGATTATGAAGTACTCCGCACGCGATGTTTTCAAGCCGAGGCAGAGCGGGACATGGCGCTCATGGAGCTAACCAGTGCAAGGTCTGCATACGAAAAGGCTGTGGTGGCCAAAAACCGGGCAGAGGAGGAGATAGCACGTTGGGAACGCGCCGCTGCCGCTGCTGCGCCACTTGTACATTTGTTACTACCATATATTAACTGAAATAATAACTATTTACGGTGCTTAAAAGACTACTATGAACAAGTACGAAAGATTATGTGGATCATAAGCAAATTAATGTCCATTTTCGAAGTCGTTGTAAGTATTAAAGGGGGCATCGAAAGGTGTGAGATAATTGAGAGGAACAATAGGTGCAACGTGAGGATTCGCCATGCCAGAAGGAAGCGGCGCATGGAAGGGATGCTGAGCCCGTGGATATTGCCAGGAGCCATACTGTGAGTGAATGGGAGGAGGTGCGAATGTGAAGTCACGATTCTGCCAGGATGAGTTTTCGAGGGCAGCAGAGGAAGGGATGTGAGATGCGGATGGCTCGGTGTCGTGTTGGTTCCCAGGAGCAGCTGGAGCGGCGGCACGGCGTCCACGCTGTGCACGAGCGAAAAGGCCCTTGTATTTTTCACTGTCGCGTTTGGCGGGATGGGTGCTAAAGTGCTTGTTGATGCTTTCCAGCAATGTCGCTTTCGTCCGTCGTCCGACAGCCCCAGGGACCATGCAATATTCATGAGGTCGTCCTTGTTTTTTGCCGAGAGAATGCCGGTGAAAACGGTGTTGGGGTCCCAGTTGCGACGAGCCTCCTCTCGGCAATTCTCCTTCTCTCTCCGACGCTGAGCCCCATCCGACTTCTTCTGCGCCTTATTCGCTCTCTCCGCATCTTTCTCTGCTGCCAGCCTCCGACCCTCCACCGATGTCAAAACCCGTGCCTCAACATTCAGCTTCCGTCTCTTGCTTGCCCTGCCATCCCGCTCATTCAATTTCCGTTTCTGCATTGCCAGCTCCGACTCGACCATGCCCACGTGCGCCCGTAACCCTTGTACCTCGCTTTCAAGCTGGCTGATCCTCGCGAAGAGAACAGGGTCGTGATAGAAATGGGTTGCTGGAAGTGGTGATTGGGTCGAACGCGTTGACGCAGACATTGACGGCAATGGAGTAGGGGATGAGGTGGCTGTGCGTGATGTAGAAACGGACACCGACGTGGATGCAGCTGGCGCAGGGAGGGAGGAGGTAGTATCCGGACGGGGTATACGTGGTGTTTCAGGCTCCTCGTCACTATCCGAATCAAAGTCTGAATCCGAAGAGTCAGAATCAGAGTCGGAGCTGTCGGAGTCGCTACTGGAATCGGAGTCGTGACCTCGGGCACGTTTTCTGGGCTGAGTCTGATCAACGGCAGGGTGCGGGGGTAGGATGGGTACGGTGGGTGAGTATTCTGGAAGGTCAGGTACGTCTCGAGCCGCTGTTGAGTACGGAATACTCGGAGCGTAGTCTTCCGCAGTGAAAACATCGCGGTTAATGGGCCAGATACCGCTCTTCTTGAAAGCTGAAATGATAACGGAGCTGCGGAAAGTCTCGTCGCGGACACCCATATACTCTTTAATGAAATCCTCCTTCCGCATTTCTGAGCCGATGAGAATGACAATGTCATCGCAGCGGTCGATCCACTTCCGGGAGAAGGGGCCGAAGATACCGACATCGAGTGGCTGGAGCTTGTGAGTGGTGTGCGGGGGAAGTAGCAGTACAATGATATTATGCTCCTCTGCGAGGTCGATGATTGTGATGGTCTCGTGCGAGCCGTGGCCATCGAGAATGAGCAGAATAGGCTTCCCAGACTTGTTGCGAGCGGTCGCCTGAGGAATGAATGACAGCCGGAACCATTCTGAACCGATGAAATCGTCGGTCCAGCCGTTCGGGACATTGCGATGCTGAATGATGTGTGAGGATGAGAAATTAAAAAAATTTAAAGAGGACAAGGCGACGTACACAATCTCATCGTCATAATCAAACCACTCAGGGCATTGGGTCGATCCAGAAAAAACAAAGCCTGGCTTGAGTTTAGTACCGTCTGCGCACACCGCCTCGATAATTGTGATGAGCTCCAGATTGGCACTCCAGTGCTTATACTTGGCGCGTTGCTTGCGCGAGTACAGGTACTTGCGCCGGCTCGCCTTCTTCCCACCGCCTCTCTGAACGCCTTTCTCGTCCATATTGTAGATATTCTCGATGGGAATGTCATGCTTGGTGACAAGTTCGGTGAGCTTGTCAAAGAAGCGACCAACGACAGGCTGATTGAATGCCTGGGCGCGCTTGGGATCGAGGCCAGAGGAGGTAAAGAAGCTGATGGTGGGGTGCCGTTCAAGGAAGCTGTACACCCAATTCCGGCTCGGCTTCTTTTTCTGTGGATGGAGATGTTGGGCGCGTGCGCGGATTGTTTTTTTGCACATAGGGACACCAGTCTCGCCGAGGTGCTCGACCCATTTGAAGAGCACATGCTCCGCAGAGGAGCCGATGAAATGCTGGGCCTCTCGAGCCTCAGCGGGAGATTTGTGAACATTATTGAAGCGAGCATGGAGAGTAGAGTAAGAAACGCCAAAGTCGCGGGCAGCCTGCTTGATGTTTGGTTTCCCGCCATTCTGCTTCTCTCGAAGAAGCTGCTCGCAGGCGTGCTGGATCTTCTTTTCCCGGTCATCCCGCGAGACACGCGCTGGCATGCGACGCGTCGAGCGAGACGTCAACAAACACGTTGATGGCTGGCTGTCCAAATAGGTGCCAACGCGTTAAGCGAGCGGAGATTGAATTTGTCACGCTCACGACAACTCCCCTCTAGAACGCGACGTCCCCTTCCCGGCAAAACATTCTGAAGACGTAGCAAGTGTTCTACATGATACAGAAGGGCCCTCAATTTTTTTCGGATTTATGGGGTGACCTGCAAGGCGAGAAATTAGACAACTTCCAAAACATCACTGACTTTGATGCACCGGGAAGTGTTTCTCAATATCTTCCTCTCGCCGCATCCCTTAGTTATTTCATACAGTTGTAGTCTACTAGTACATGTAGATATGCCGGAAAACTCCGGGGGGAAAGAGGAAGAAATGAAAGAGAAAAATCCGAAATCCAGACCCATTGTGCAAATCCAGACCCATTGGGCGTAATAGTACAGTCGGAAGTTGCCGAGATTATTAAAAAACTTAGACAAATTTTCGCGAAAACTCAGACATCGACCTCGTCTTTTCAAAAATAGTAAGAGACAGTTTTGTAGACAACTGAATTCTAAGACTTCCTATGTTTTCAGATTTTTGATTCACGTAAAATCGAGTCCTCTACGACACGATTACTGTGCGGGGCCTTGTGGCTGTGCTCATGGCTGTACACGTCGCTCCCACGCCCTGCCTCACGTGGGCTAAAAGGGCGAAAAGACTCACTCATTGAAGACACAGTTTTGAAAATATAAAAATTCTAAGAACATAGGAGCTCTTAGAATTAAATTCTCTACAGAACTGTCTCTTACGAATTTTGAAAGAAGGAAGTCGGTCATTGACCCACGTCGAAATTTCTCTAAGTTTTTTAATGATCCTCGGCAACTTCCGACTGTACTAAATCGCGTGATTATCTTCCAGTCGCTATTCTACCAGTATGTTGATCGAATGTCATCAACTTATACCGGTTTTCCAATAGCGACTGGTTCGAGTCTAACGCTGAACCAAAAAAGAAAAAGAAAAAATGACGCAAAGTATGCCGTCGGGAGGATTCGAACCCCCCTCTCCCTCATCCCAATTACACTCAAAATAAATCGGGAGGGTGGCCACCATGGCCCACGACGGCTTCATTTGCCTGAATCGTGACCCGGAGTCGATGCTCGCTAAGAACTAAAAGTGCGAGCCCAAGGAGGTGATTGCGACGATTTGATGGCGCATCAGCGAGGCGAGTGATGGGATATATCTCACAGCGCGCCGACGTCCCAACACCGACGCTCAAACAAGTCGTATATACACGCCCGCTATAGGCTTCGAACTCCCATGGCCACTCTTGGTGTGCGCAGATTATACGAGTCAAAGCCGAAGCTTGACGCTGGAAGTCGGAGCTTGAAGTTGACTCGGATTACTTTGTCGAAACTGGAATACGGCAGACAAGACTCAGATGTAGAACGAAGACCCAACGCGTTTCACTAACCGAATCTAAGTATCTCGAGCAACCGCATTACCATTAATCACGAACCTAAACTACAACTACAACTAACAATTACTCGTATACTACGTATTATCTATCCTACGGGACGTATTCTAAGGCGAGGTAAGAAGTGAAAGAGCGACAGTGAGGGGAAACGAAACAAACGAAGGACGGTACAAGAGGGCAAGAGCAAGAAGTACAAGATAGTCCGGCGTGCGGTTCTTTCTTTCCGAGTCAGCGAGCGAGTGAGCGAGTGGGTGTTAGCATTTAGTTAGTTAGTACACGTCGTCCCCTTCCGCGTCAACGGGAGCGGGAAAGGCGAGCTCGGGCGGTGCGGCCATGCGCGCGTGCGCGCTCGGGTGGGGACGGGGTACGTCCGGGATGTGGGGGCGCGTGTGAGGTTCGAGGTCGTCGGTGTTGGCGTAGCCTTTAATGACGATGATGGGGGTGGATGGGAAGACGAAGCAACGGGGGGAGTCGAGCACCGCACCGGAACAAACGCGCTCGAACGGCGCGAGAAAGAGGGCGACGGCGGCGGGGTGGGGAGTTGTTCGCGGTCTGGGTCTGGCCCTAGATCGTCGGCGTGGTCTCTGTCGAGATGGAGGTAGACGCCTGAATCCTCGGCTTCTGCCTCTGCCTCCACCTCGCGCTGCTTCCCATACTCCTCCCGCTCATCCCCCACCTCCACCTCCGGCACCGCAGCCCTCCGAGTCGAACGAAGTCTCCTTGCTCTCCCTCCCGCTCTCCTCACGCGCGGTGTAGTCGTATCCATACCCCCCGCCGATGTGGAGTTGGCGCCCGCACCAGACGCAGAACGCAACCACCTTGCCGGACTCCCCCCAAAATAATGGTGCGTCCCGGGGAGGGCCTCGCACGAGCGGTGCACGACGCGGACAGCGGCTTTCGCGAAGGGGTCTGACTCCGCTTCATAATGACCAATTGCGCTCGGACCGAGTCCCGTCATCGTGCGTGCGCTTGCCCCTGCACCCGGCGGCAAGGAATCCCGCGTGACGACGCTCCAGGGGCGGTCGAAGCTGGGGCTCGGGTAGGGAAGGGCGGAGGAGGAGTAGTACGGCGGGACGTAGGCGGAGACGTGGTTATAGGCGGAGCCGTGGTTGTAGGCATGGGCATAGGCATAGGAAGACTCGTCAGAGGAGGCAGAGAACGTCGACGCGGTGGGCGAGGGCGGAGCATGGCTGGCGTCAGAGGATCCGGACGCGCAGTCCGATGAGGACGGTTCGGGGGAAGCAGCGCCGCCACCAGAATGGGAAGGGAAAGAAGGAGAAGGAGACGCGCACACAAAGCCGGAGGGGTACGAGCGCGAGTACGGGTCCCCGCCCTGATGACGCACGCGCTCGTACTGCGTGGCGAGTGGGAGGTACGGCGTGAACAGCGAGTCGGCGGCGCTGCTTCTGCTTCGGGCGGGGTTGGGATCCACTGCAGGGGAGACGGCGACGCGCACGGACGCCAACGACGCGGGCTTTGAGTGTGTGCGCCGGCGCTTTACGAGTGCGGCTGCGCGCTTCTTGAGTTTGGTCAGTAGGAGGCGGATGCGCGAGTGCGAGTGCGAGTGTGAGTGCAAATGGGACGGTGGAGACGAGTGCAGGCTCTGCGCGGACGATTTCTTGCGCAAGGATGTAGGTATAGGTAAGGAGAGCGATAAGGAGGGGCTAGAATCGAGCGCGGCGGAGACGAGGGCGCGGAATTCTGTGAGAGAAAAGGGCGGGAGGCGCGCTGGGGCCGAGACTGAACCCGGCGTCGAGGTCGAGTCCATGGTGGTGGTGGTGGAAGAAAGAGAGAAAGGCGAAACGAGGGATGTTTATATAAATTCATTTGGCTGTCCATGTCAACATACAACCCGAGAACCCGTGTCATGTAAAAAAATGGAGTACTAGTGATGGAAGAAGGAAGGAAGGCGACGCGTCTATTTGCGCGTGCTTAACGTGCTTTGTCACTGCGTTGCTTCTCCTTCTGCCTTCTGCCTTCTCCATTGTCGTCTGGCTTCCATAATTTACGCCCGAAGGGGTCTCATTGCGCTGCATCGGTCTATAGCTAGCGACGACTTTTTCGAGGATTTCTTGGGTCAAAAGGACAGCCAGCCGAGTTGCAGGACGCGCTGAGGACCCGAAACTTTCCTGCCTCGCAATTCAATCTCCTGGTCTCATCCTAGTCTTTGGTCCTGCTCTCGGTCATTCTGTCTCTTTCTCGCTCGTCGGGCATCTCGGCCTGTCTCTGTCTCCACGGTTTCCTCACTTTCATTTGTCTCCAACACCCTCCTCCAACATGCTCCTGTGGCGGATCTTCGCCTCCCCATCGCATTCAATAAACGTTAAACGTTAAAATCAGCACGAACGCTAAAGCTAGTCTGACAAGTGGTTTCGAACTCTATCATTATTTAATTCATTCATTCATTTAGCTGACGCACTTCTATCTGAATCTATTACGTCCCAACAACTCGGACTCGGGCCCGAGTCGGCCTCGTGTTCTTCTCTTTTACGCTTGCTACATGGTGGGGCTGCTGCCTCCTTCTTTACTGTCCTGTCTTGCGTACTTTCGCTGAGCGTGGACTCGGAGGGAAGGAAATTCATCTCTGAAATCTGAGGGAGGTAACTCAAGAGGCCGCGGACACCAAAACTCGATCGCGATTCGTACGTGCTTCTCCAACCCCGCCGAGCACACCCAGCTGAGTTAGCCAACTTCCCCTCTCGGACGCGAGCCCAGCCTGCTTCCCTGCACGTCAGCCCCGGATCAGCCTGCCTTGCCTTCCCCTCCTTTCTTTTCCGCTGCTCTCTAAGTCTCTCTCTCTAGTCTTTGTTTCTCGCTTTTTTCACCTCAAACACCGGCGCATATACTCTCTCTCGTCCCCTTTTATCTTGTTTATCTTTTTTTTAAATAAAATAAACTTTGAACGAGCGGATCATCCTCCTCGCTTCCCTCCCAACCCCATACGTTAATCCATTTCCTCTCCTCCTCTCTGGGCCAATTGAATTGGATTGCGCAATCGTAATCCGCCAACGTACGTCAACCCCAAAGAGCTTCTAGACCCACCCCGCACCGAAGTGCCGGTGCCCTTCTCCGTTGGACCGATGGCGAGCGACGGGAAAGGAATGAATGGACAGGAAAGGGGACCGCGGTTTCCGGATTCGGCTTGCGATCGAGAAGGAGGGTGATGGATGGAGGGACGGAGGAGGGACGGAGGAGGGAGGCGATCGGGGCGGCGACGGATGGACGTAATGCAAGACCATTCACAATGTTATCGTCAACGCTATGCACGGCTCGCCGATCTCGTTTGTTCGGTTACTCCGTCTCGGAGCTCAACTCCGACTCTCTGACGCCGACGCCGACGCCGACGCGTGCGCTATTCCGAGAACACAACCAACCAACCATCTGTTCGCAGTGCAACGAGAAACCCACCTCAACTCGCCTAATTCGCCAAGGAGCGACTAACTAATCTAATCCAGCTCGCACATCTATCCGGGTCGATTAGTCTGCACTGTCTTTCTTGCGCCACATGGTCTGTCAGCCTTCGGCTTCAGTTCTGTCCGACAACAGGATACGAACGACCTTGCTCGAAAGTTGACACATCGCACTGCAATAATTATAAACATTCCTCGCGCTGTAGGCATACTGTATTCCATCGCTCAACAGCGAATGATCTATCCCTTCGGTCATACATATATTACTCCTGCAGCTCTCGTGCGTTAACCTAGGGCTCTGATGCATGAACCCTCCTTACGTCCGGCCCGCTACTTGACCATCGTATCCCGATCAGCGGCAGGCGAATTCACGCCGTCGTAGGCCATGGTGGCCGCCCTCCAAATTTGAGGCTGGTCGAGGAGACAATTAATGAGGGAGACGGGGGTTCGATTCCTCCCGACGGCATGGGCAATCCGCATTTCTTTTTACTTGACCTCAGTGATCGGGTTTGACGCAGTACAGTATCAAGGAAACGAAGCCGTTGTTGGCCATGGTGGCCACCTCCCGATGTTGGGTCGCTCGTATCAACTTGGACTGAGGCGGACGGGGGTTCGATTCCTCCCGATGGCATGATAAATTACACAGGAAATCTTTTTCCCTTGCCTTTTTTGGTGCAGTGTTTGGGTTTGGTTTTGGTTTTGCGACTCGGGCGAGTCGACTCTTGAGTGTCGGGTTCATTTTCACTTTTTGCGAGCCAGCTTCGTCTAGACCTATCTAGTCAAGATGTATAAATCCCTCCTCGCGTCCGACCTGGGGTTGGGCTCGCGATTTGAACCACACCATATGCTGGTGAGCGGAAGAATGTAAATAAAGCCGTCATGGGCCACGGTGGCCACCCCTCCCAGGTGATTCTGTTCCATAACTTGATCGGGGAAATGAGGTTCGACTCCTCCCGGCGGCATTCTGTTACCTCGACCAATTTATTTTATTTTATTTCTTTCGGCGATAGGTTTGAGTTCGGGCTTCAATGTCGAAGTCTGCTTTTTTTGTCAGCCAAGGGGTGAGGAGCGACTTCGGCTTGCCTAGCTTGCTTGGTCAAGGCCAAAGCCAAGATAAGTGGGGTTGACTTCATGAATCACCACAATTCTCTCCTCGGAATCAGATTTGAACCGAAATTTGAATGCTCATCTCACCTAGCATTACGGAAAATAAAGCCGTCGTGGCCATGGTGGCCATCCCTACCAATTGAGATATTTTGCGACTGCATAATTTACAGCTAATTGCAGTACCGAAGGCGCGGATCGGAAATCTGCTGTTTTGGGACGTTTTCAAAGAATTCCCGGTATCTCAGTGAATTCTACACCGATTCCCTTGAAACCTCGATAGAAATACTCGGCTAATTCGTGCGCAATTAGTGATAGAAAGGAATTTGCAAAAATATTCTATATTTGGCGAGCTGGGTTTGAGGGGTCATTTTTGGGGTCAATTCAATCTGCCGGTATTTAGGCATGTTGAAATGTCCTAGATTTTTGTGTGAGATGGCTTCTATCAATATTTAAAGGTGTGATAGAGTCAGAATATTCAATATCTTACTTTATCATGCTTGTAATGGCCTCGAGCCAACGGTAATATACTGCAACCAGCAAACAATGTGATATTTGAACCCAACTGCAAACTCCTTCAAAATCTGACTCTATCACACCTTTCAATATTGATAGAAGCCATCTCCCACAAAAATCTAGGGCATTTCAACATGCCTAGATACCGGCAGATTGAATTGACCCCAAAAATGGCCCCTCAAACCCAGCTCGCCAAATATAGAATATTTTTGCAAATTCCTTTCTATCACTAATTGCGCACGAATTAGCTGAGTATTTCTATCTAGGTTTCAAGGGAATCGGTGTAGAACTTACTGAGATACCGGGAATTCTTTGAAAACGTCCCAAAACAGCAGATTTCCGATCCGCGCCTTCGGTACTGCAATTAGCTGTAATGGGGAGACGGGGGTTCGAATCCTCCCAACGGCATGCTCTGTCAATGGCAGAATTTTTTCCCCCGATTTTGTCCCTGGTGCTAGTACCGTGGTTGATTTCATTTTCCTTCTTGCTTCCAACGTAGTCACGATCTCCACGACCTGCTCATCTAGCAGGGTACAAAGCAAAAATAGTGGATTCACTTTAAATTCCTTTCACTCGGGACTCGAGTTCCACTTTATCCCAGTCAGCATCAAGGAAATGAGCCGTCGTAGCCTATGGTGGCCGCCCTCCAAGTTTCGATGTAACCGACTTGTCTAGTAGCATGCGCAAAGCCGAAATAAATGGCTCACTACACAATTCTCTGATATTTGAGCTCCAGCTTATCAAGGGAATGAAGCCGTCGTGGGCCATGGTGGCCGCCTTCTAAATTTACAGTGGCAAGTGTCGAGGATTAACGAGGGAGATGGAGGTTCGAACCCTCCCGACGGCATGCTCTTGGTAGAACGCTGTTTTTCTTTTTTTTATGCCGTAGGTATTTCAAGCCTCAGAGTTACTTCCGCTACAACATTAACATTCCTGTCCTTTGTTCCACAATTTTTCCTGCGAATGGAAAAAAATCCTCGTAGTCTATCAAGCTGAGTTACCTGCTAACACCTGTGATAAGCTGCTTGTGCCTTTGGGCACTAGGTTGGAGCTTTATTGATGGAGTAAATCAAGGAAATAAAGCCGTTGTAGCCATGGTGGCCGCCTATATTGATGGATGTGAATGGAACGAGGCAGACGGGGGTTCGCATCCTCCCGACGGCATATGGGCGGTTCCACGCACTTTTTTAGGTTAGTGTGAGTCGACTCAGGGTCATTTCATTTTTCGCATGCAATTCCTCTATCTAGTCGGCCGGCAAGATGCACAATCCTCCTGTCCGGGACCGGGTTGGACTCGCTACTTGTACCTCATCCGGCGGGAAGTGGATTCACTCCGCCGTTGGCCACGGTGGGCCGCCCTCCAAATTTACAGCAGCTAGTGTGGAGGGTTAAGGTGGGAGCCGGGGGTTCGACTCCTCCCGGCGGCATCCGCCAGAATAAACTTCTTTTTCTTTTTTCTTTTGCTGTAGATGATCATGTCTTAGAGTTCTGAAATCTCGTAGTCTACCAAGCCACGTAAGTTCCCCAGTATTTATGACAAGCTCCTCGTTTGGCCTCCGCATCCCAGGGAAAGGGCAAACCGGATTGGAGCTTAACTCTCACTCATTTAGAATGGAGTAAATAAAGCAACGAAAGCCGTTGTAGCCTGGCGGCCGCCTCTCTATTTATGGATAGCCATTGAATGGACTGAGGCAAATGGGGTTCTAATCCTCCCGACGGCATATTGAGGTCACCGCTGGTTTTTTTCTTTCCTTTCTTTTTCGGTTCAGTGTTTGGGCTGGGCTTTGTGTGCGAGACTGATTGTCGGGTTGGTTTCATTTCATTTTTTGCTCGTTTAAACCTATCTATAAGCGGATGCATAAACTCCCCCTTCGCATCGGGCTCGGGTTGGGATGGCTATTTGAGTTCCAGCTTATCTCACCTGATATCAAGGAAACGAAGCCGTCGTGGGTCGTGGTGACCGCCCTCCACATTTGCGGCGGCTGAGGTTTAGATATTGATGAGGGAAACGGGGTTCAAATCCTCCCGACGGCATACCAAGGAGTGAGTCGAAATTTTTGGCTCTGGGTTTGTGGGAGGGATCCCCATCGGTGAGTATTGTGGGAGACAGAGATTCGAATCCTCCCGACGACATTACCGTCCTGGATATTTTGTCCCCAGCAGGTTTTTCCCTTCGCAACTTCAGGCTGAGTGTTGAGTCAGAGCCAAAATAGAGGGATTCACTTCAACATATTGCAGACATCATCGAGTTCCTTAATGATAAATAAATAAACTTTTTTTTTCCATTTCAGATCAACTACTGAGATACATATAGCAACCAGTCAAACATAAATACCTGGCATTGATTGTCTCGTGATAGAACGAACCGATTGATACCGCATTGATACTGCCTGAAATTTTACACAGCAACCAGAGGAAGCTCTTTCTCGTCATCCTGTTCCTCCATTGCTTCAACATCAGAGAAATTATCCATGTCTTTCATAGTGGCAGACGGGACATTGAGCTCTGCAAGCCGAGCTAAGTTGGTTTTGTGTTGCTCCAGCATATCCTCACTGATGCCAGCCAGCCTTTCATCCACATGTTCAACTTGTTTGGCCTGTGATGCCTGTTCAAACAGTGGTCTTGCTGATTTCCAAAGCTTCACTGCCTTGAACAGGCTGCCGTGACTTTTGGATATATCGCCAAGTCGGAGCATGCATTCTGCTCTACCGCGATGGACATCCATCTGGTCAAAACCCTCCAGAGCAACAGTGAACAGAGCAGTGGCAGTCACCTCATCGTCCTCAGTAAGGAATACATCTCCCATGAATTTCAGAGCTTTGTGGATTCCAAGCTTTTCTTTTGACTTGAGGGAATGAACAAGGAACACTGTTGTCTGACTTGTCATCCCATCAAGGATACCCCAGTGACTGGGGTCACCAAGTTGCTCCAGACAGTGGGATATGATTTGTGAATGTCTTGCAGATATTTTGAAGCATTGTTCAAGGATTGTTTTCGATGCTAACACATCTCCGTCCCTCAGGTAGAGATCTGCAAGAGTAATATCACACATTGCTACTCCAACAGCAAAGCCTGCAGTGTCAAATATTTTTCTGGCCATGTCGCAATTCCTTTGCACATCATCTGTTGGAGCGCCAATAGCCACATCGATCTCAGCTACATTGAGTAAAGCAAAGCCATAATTGTAGAGATCCTGATGCACAGAGGTTTCTTGAAGGATCCTAGTGTGAATACTGTGGGCCTGACGATACTCTGATTTTTTCTGGTGAATCTCTGCCTGCATGCTCCTGATATGATGGTCTAAGTGACTATTTACCATGCCACAAAGACTTAAGAGCTCTCTTGCCTTATTGTAGGAAGCGATGCCTTGCTTGTAATGACCCAATGCACAGGAGCAAGTTGCCTCAATATCTAGTGCTTGTGCTTCTCGGAATAAATCTGCAGTAATCCTAGCCAGCCTCTGGGCCTCCTTCGCATGCAGTTGGGCTATCAAGTAATCGCCAAGGCGCCATTTGATACATGCAAGGTTGAACAATCCTTGGGAATGCATTTTAGTGTTCCCAGTCGAAGCTGCTAAAGATATAGCAGTTTCACAATGGTTTACAGCTCTGGAGAGATCATGCTTGATCCTATAATGGTTTACTAAGGAAATATAGAATCTGCCTAGGTTGATTCATGAGTCCCAACAGATCTATAACAATGAGAAGGCATGCATACATTTAAGGGATAGGTCATCAAACTTGTTGAAGTGTTCTAAAGCTTTGGAAGCCAATGTCTCCGGGTTGGAAAGTGAACCCTGATCCTTTGAGTTAAACAACTCCATAATATAGTAAGCTTTCAGGCGATGGTCATGAGGGTCCAGAAGAACGAGCTGAATCTGCTTCATCAGAGGGATAGTCCCTCGGCCAATGAGCCGGCTGAAGCGGTTTAGATCACATATGCAGTAAATGCTATTTGCAAGATCATGATGGCCAGGTTGGAGCCTTTTCCAAAGGACAGTCTGTATGTTTGAGTAGTTTGAGGATATTCGAGTGACTGTTGCAGAACTGGATTGAGTGCCATCGTAATCTGTAAAAAACTCAAGTAGCTGCTGGAAATATTTGAGGAGGGGCTGAACAAGGTGATCTCCAGGTGGTCGAATCTTCTGCATATACTCTCGGATAGGCACCAATACTTTCAGTCGTTGGTGTTCATCACTATAAGCCAAAGTGGTACGAATCAATGCTGCTTTGCAGCCAAGGAGATTATTGATTGGCAGCTTGCTTTGTGTCAGCTCAACATCTGAAAGTCCATCAGGGAGCATTGATAGGAGGCTGAGGAGATCTTTTGAATGAGGGAAGGAATTGAGTCTTGTACTTGACAAAGATAATGAAATGGACAGATCCAAGTTGGATCTTTTGTCGTATCCATCCGATATCATCGATGTTTTCTCCTTCTCCCAGCGGGATAAGACATAGAAGCAACCTTCAGAGTCGACCAGATGGGCCATGAGATCAATTGCGAGTGGCAAGTTATCAGTCAGAGAGAGGATCTTGTCAATCTCTTCTGAGTCATGTATGGTATCTGCAATATCAATAAATGTCTGCCGAGCTGCATCCTGTTCCAAAGGCTTTAAAGGCTGCAGAAATGGTCGAGTCCAGGCTATCTTGGTTGGTCTTTCAGCTCCTCGCATTGTAATCTAGTTTTTATAAGTTGAAAGTATAGGTAAAGAATACATGACAACCTACCACCAATCCAAGATGATCCACGCCTGCAAGCAGTGACAGAAACTCCTCAATATTTCCACGGGACTCAGTTGGCTCCCACAGTGTCTCGAGGTTATCTAGAATTAAGAGACTTTGTGGACTGCTGGAGAAGTGTTGGATGACTGCGCGAGTGAGGTCCTTCCCCGGTTTCAATCCAAGATGTGCCCCTAAAAGGGCAGCAAGTTCGACTTGAGTTGTTGCAGCATCACAAGCAACAAAGAACCGGTGCTGCTTGTATCTGCCAGTAATTTCTGTATGATGAATAATAGCTCTGGCAAGAGTTGTCTTTCCCATGCCACCTGCACCCAAAATTGCAACCCTGGGTGTTCCTTGGCTGAAAAGCTGAAGAATGTCTGAAAGTTCGGACTCTCGGCCATAGAATATTTTTGGCTCCGATGGTAACATGAAGATTGAGGTGGAGCTTGAAGATATTTTAAGACTTAGGCATGAGGCAGATTATTAAATATGGGATAAACCAACCTGTTGTGGGAGCCTGAATAGAGCCTGCTTATCTGTGAAAAAAAAGTCTTTGCTTGTCTCTGATCAATGATGGAATTTACATACAAAGGATACTTCATCTGAACTAGTTGTGTCAGAAAGAGCTTCGATCATATCAAGCACTTCATTGTGTCTCTTCTCTGCATCTTGCTGCATCTCTCCAATATCTTTCGCAATATTTACATTCTCGATCTATATCATTCCACAATGAGTGGCTGCAATGCCAAGTTGAAAACTCACCTGGAAAAAATCAAGTCCATTTTTGAGACCGGCCTTGCATTCCTGGAGCAGGTCGCTCATCTCTCCCTGACGGAAAAAATTCCTGAATTTGCTGCCCTTCTGTTGGGCCTCAACAAAGGTATGGATCCTATGCAGGGTCCTGAGGGATGGTTATCAGTATCAACTCAAAGGGGAACAAAAGACAAGCTGGATACTCAGTGAATAACTTGATATGCTTCAATACACTTGGCGGCAATTCAGCGCCTGTATCTGACTTGATGTGAACAATAATAATTGCATTGAGCAATCCGTGAGCTTGCTCTATCAAGCAGGTACAGTCATCCTTGTTTTGTTTTACTGTCTAAGGCAACATTGAGTCTCACCATGAACAAATTTATCTAATAAAGTACTTGCCTGAATACATCTCAAGAGCGACTGAATGGTGTTACAAATAGCATCTGAGAAGGGGGTTTTGAAGCTATTTGCAAGAATTTCATAGGTAATTGCAGCCCTGGTCAAACATGTTGTAATGTTGTTCAACCGAATTTCAGTTACAGAGGGTTGGGAGGGCATCTTGGTGGCTAATCAAGCCCGAGACACATTATTTATGCTCCATGGCCTGAGATACCATCTCTTGATTCGAATATTTTGACGCACACATTGCAACAGGATACCCCTACCCATCACATTGCCATCCAGGGCAGATGTATAGCTTCGATCCAGGTACAAGTGTCAACCCCTGAAATAAAAATGTACCTTCCCTCCTCCACACTCATCAGGGAATGCTGTATTGATTATGAGAGTGTATGAGGGTCTCTGACTCTGGCGGTCCTGTATTGAAGGTCGATACTCCATCCTCACTTGATTAATAATATTGTCTATATATATTTTTCCATTTGATAGCGAAGAAAAACTATTTTTATTTTGCGGATCTTATACAGTCATTTTTACCCCGCTTCCACTCGTATCAGCGCTGTTGATATACCGCTGGCCGTCACTGTTCGAGAATCTCTGTCCTCCTAAAATTATTGGTGTCCGTCGGGAGTCCGTGATTTTTGTATCTTTGGAACAAACCTTCGAAGTATCAGGCAACCGCCAATCTTCAGTGTTTTAGTAACCGGGGTTTTTTATTGTCTTTACCGAACTACTCGGAGGTCCCGGTGCATCGGCCTAAAAGGTTTGACAGTTGCTGACAGCCAGTGCGCAGGAGAGCAAAACCTCATTCTCAGTAATTTTAGATCCTCTATCTTCGATCACTGCCAGGGCTGATTTAACTTTCTCAGTACCAGCCAATCGGACAGTCCTCGGGATCTCCCTCTTTCCTTTGATGCTACGCCTTCTAAATTACATCCTCTTTGAATGATAATCATCCCCCAGAAGATGTGGCTTACTCAGCTTTTAAAGTTGGAACCCGATCTCTCGGGTGAAATTTATGAGGGCTGTTGACACCCCGTTGTCGCACTGTATCGTGATCATCTACAATTCTGGGGGAAGCGATGGTGGAAGAACAAAGAGGACCAGCGGAAAATTGGCAGGCCTTCTCCATAAGAAAGTTGTTCTGATCTCTCTCTCGCTCTCTCTTTGACGCTCGCATGTCCAACCGTGGGAATATCCTCCAGGGGTGATCGCAGAACATGCTCAGGGACTTCCTAAACTTGGTGTTATCAATAGGCCGTTGAGATCCCGGGATTCATTCATCTTAAGAGACTAGACCTAGGATATGTAAAACTCTGCCGCTCCCCATTTCTCGATGGTTGCCAACTGGAAAGTTTCAACAGTAGAACTCGTAAGCGAGCGGGACAGTCGGGAGTGAATAGCCGACTGGTAAGTAGGATTGACAGTTCGTTTTGGATGGTGTCCCGGATGTTATGTCCCAGTCCTACGCACACAATTATCAATGTCGGTACGATGTTCTGCAGACATGCCAGGTTAACCTTGCCTCCACCGCAAAATGGAAAATATTTGCACTAACGATAAAGTGTGTTGCAATGCTCATTACCACCAAATATGCAAGACTCAGAGGATAAGTGACAATTAGTAGCACCGTGCAAATGCAATTAAGTGCCCCGAATTCGACGCTGATTGGGGTAAGTGATCGTGATGATGCGTCTTTACTGCATATCCGCGTCTCCAATCCCTGCTCTCGATCTATTTTCCACATGCCTTCCCAATTTCGCGCACCGCGCTTGCAAGAAACGCGTTGCGTTGGCCTTCATCTCCAAAAAATACATGTACATCTACGCGTTCATCAGCACGGACAGTGTGCATTTGGTGATGAGGACGGGATAATTGGGTCTTCTATAAAACTGCGACGCGGAAAGAACGTAAGTTCGTCTGTTGTAACGTTTCTATGCTTAAATTTATTGGGCGATCCCAGTACGATTCCAAAGTTCCGCCAGTCCATCTCCCGTACTTCCTCCGTGATCTCCTGGGTTGATCAGTGTCTGTTTGTCTCCTTGGCTACTTCGCCTCCCGAACCAAATCATGATGATTCTGTCACTCCAATTGAAGCTCCTCAATAGATTTTCAGCGCTGAGCCTCCGCGATGTCATCGGCTGTCATACACATATACTTATCAGAAGTTGTCCAGAATATCCCGCACTGGTTTGGCTCGCTTTTTCGGCCATCTGTGCTGGAGGATACGTACCCCTTCCCTTCGCTTTTGCTTTTGCTTTCTGTTCTTCAACTTCACGGGCATGAGTACCATCAATGAGGCATTGACCGGCGCGCAGGCGGTGAACCGAAGCGCAGGTAGGTTCGATGGCTCAGTCAACTCTCAGTCTGACATTATCTCTCGTAGTCTCCGCCCTTGCGCTTCTCGCGTACGACATAATGCTGACCTTGGACGAGGAAGTATGTCTTTCTGTTCAATGTACTGCTATTTATCATGTCTAAGACGCGGAAGGTGGAGATAATCTGGCCGTGAGTCTCATCCTCAGTATCGATTGTGAACGGGGTCTCATAACCATACCACCTAACAGTCGCCAGTGGACGCCAATGAAATGCATCTTCTGCTTTGTCCGATATTTCCCACTCCTGCTACAGATGTATGTACGCCCTCTCCTTCTCACTCTCGCCTACTGACATAGTTAAAGATCTATTTTATTCGTCGGAACAGAGCTGTCGCCGCAGTTTCACTTTACGTTCCGCGATTGCGAGGTCTGGTCAATCTACCAGGCAGCAGCAGCATTCGCCATCGTCGTCGCCGTTGACTATATTCTGATTCTGCGAGGTACCACACCCTTCCCTCCGTCTGCAAAATAATACTCAGATTTAACGCTACCTAGTCTTCGCACTCTACCAGACCAACCGGCGAATAAAGATCGCCATAGGCAGCCTCTTTTTCCTCGAGCTGTCGGCAATGCTCATCGGGCTCGGATTCTCGCTGTCGGGTATCGCGTTCGACGATGAACACCTCTGCATCGTGACACACTTTCCAAAATCTTTCATAATCTATGGGTGCGGCCCATTCGCTTTCCATCACATTCCCCTTTCTTTCTTTCTGAGTGCATACTACACAGTGCAGCGGCGGTATTGTTTCAAACCTGCCTCTTCGGGCTCACGCTCGTCAAATTTATCGGCGCACTGCGCACGGGGTGGGGCGATGTCCCATTACTGGTGATTCTCGTGCGCGATGGGACGTGGGCGTACTTGCTGGCTGTCGGTATGTGGACTTCCTCCGAGTGATCCCGCAGCTGTGCACCGAATTGACTTTATTTTGGGAAGTGATCATCATAGGCGACGTGTCCATGTACGCGCTCAAGAACCATTCGTTCGGCGGCGTCTTGTATGGGTTCGTTCTCCAATACTGTATTGAGCCCCGCGCGTCGCCCTGACTCTGCGCAGATGAGGGAGACGGAGGTTCAATTCCTCCCGACGGCATGACGCGGTTCAAAAAATTCTTTTGGCTCGATTTTGTGACTTGTGCAAACGTGTACCGCGGTTTATTTCATGCTGCCAAGTTCGGGGTGAGAATGATTAAATTCCGATCTCCGCGACTTGTTTACCTAGCAGAGCAAAAATGGTGGGTTCACTTTCAAATACATTTTCTCGGGACTCGCCACCTCATCCCGGTGAGCATCAAGGAAATTGAGCCGTTGTGGGCCATGGTGGTATTGTGAGTGGTGAATTTGACTAGGGAGATGGGGTTCGATTCCTCCCGACGGCATCGAATGGTTTTTTTTTGCTGCAGGTTTTCTCAAGTGTTGGGGTTCAACATTCCTGTCTTTTTTGGTCAACAATCTAGTCCTGTGAGTGAATAAAAATTGTAGTCAGACGCAACATCTATGACACCTCCGACACCTTTGTATCCGGGTGAGGGCACTAGGGTGGCTCACTCATTTAAAATGGAGTAAATAAAGCGACTAAAGCCGTCGTAGGCCATCACTGCGTTCAGGCCCCCTGTAGGCACACCCTTGCCTACGTTCGTCTACGCTCGTCTACGTGGGTCAAAGTGCGTCGATGGCTGTAGGCAAGGGGACATCGACACAGCATTGCCTACGTTCGGCTACGTTCGGCTACGTTAGCCGACGTCACGTCTAAGTGTGTCTACAGCCGTAGACGCACCTTGGTCCACCAACTCATCACAACTCCAAATTTGATATATTACATGGGTATACATCCCACTATGTTCGTCTACATTGGTCTACTGCAGTAGACCAACGTAGGCACATGTAGACCAATGTAGACGAACATACACCAACAGTGTCTACATGCTGTAGGCACATGTAGGCAAACAGTTTGTCTACGTGTTGTCTACGCCGGTAGGCACAGTGTGTGCCTACAGGGGGTCTGAACGCGGTGCATGGTGGCCGTGCCCCTGAAAAGGATGCTGCAGTCAAAAATTGGAATGAAGCACGGGGGTTCGAGTCCTCCCGATGCCATGCGTGCTCTAGCTATAGCCTCTAGGGTTTGTGGCCCCATTTTATCACATGGACGAGATGTGAGTCCTATGTTTAATTTTTTCCTGGTCAATGCAGCCCCGAGGTGCGCATAGTGAGTACGAATTACTGAGTAGCTCAAAGCCAAAATACGGTCTTCGACTTTACATTCAAGTCCATGATTTTTATTTCTCCGGACCCTACTTATCTCCGTTAGCAAACATTGAATTTAAACTGTCGTGGGCTATGGAGGCCGCCCCTCTCAAATTTATGGTCAGGTCAAAGTGGAATGAGGGAGAAGGAGGTTCGAGTCCTCCCGACGGCGTTACGGACCTGACTAAGATAGCGCAAAATTGTCAGGGACTCCATCCGACACTCATAAACCCATGAAGAAAAGTTGTTCTGATCTCTGTCTTTTCTCTTTTGTTTTCTTGTTTTTTTTTGCGCTTGCATCAATGTCCAACCGTGGGAATATCATTCAGAGGAAATCGCTGAACATGCTGAGGGACTTTCTAAACTTAGCGTTATCAATAGGCCGGTGGTATCGCGGGATTCTTTGACTATTTCGGCGTCCGATTCGATCCTAAGAGACTACAACTAGGATACAGTTCTGCCGAACCATCTTTCTCTTCATTTCTCTATGGTCGCCAACTGGAAGGTTTCGACAGTAGAACTGGCAAGCGAGCGGGACTGAATAGCCGACTGGTAATTAGGATTGACAGATCGGTTTTCGATGGTGTCCTGGATGTTATGTCCCAGGCCTACGCGCACAATTATCAATGTCGGTACGATGTTCTGCAGACATGCCAGGTTAACCTTGCCTCCACCACAAAATGGAAAATATTTGCACTAACGATGAAGTGTGTTGCAATGCTCACTACCACCAAATATGCAAGACCCAGAGGATAAGTGGCAATTAGTATTACCGTGCAAATGCAATAAAGTGCCCCGGATTCGACGCTGATTGGGGGTAAGTGAAGTGACGATGCGTCGTTGCTGCATAGCGCACATCATTAAAATGACCCTTCTGTAACGACTTCGCATATCATTCATATTAGTACCAATGCGCAAGGCGTCGCGCCGAATTTTCCAGATCCGACCAGCTTGCAGGTGCCATTCAGCGAGACATAGGCAATAGCACATGGAATACATAATTACCAGTGAGAATCACAAGAATTAGATTTGTAGCAGCGGCCATGATATATGGAGTTCTTTGCCAAGCTGGATCCGCAGACGTCCAGATATCAGTGCGCGCAACGGCGACGCATCCCATAGCTGCAATGTGTCACCACATGTATGTTCGACACAGAAAATCAACCCACCGAAGGTACATACGATGAGGAACCCCGGAAGAACAACTACCCTCCACTGAGACCCCCATATCGCGTAGCAGCGATACAACTATGGAATCCCTACTCAGTTGGCTTCACACAATATTCGAGGCAAAAACTCAACAAAGAGGGCATCCACCACAAGACTGGCAACTCTGTATTAGCTGAGAACAAGCACAAGCGCTGAATGGCTCACTTATTTACCGCAAAAAGAACTTCTTGTGCTATATACAATGAATTATATGCCCTCCACAACTTCGAAGAGGATGGGGGGCCAGTATTTGTCCCCTGTTCAATCAGTTCCAGTAAGAAGTGAAAAGTCATCGCGACCGTGATGAGTCGGAGAATCATTTGTGTCGTTCCCAAGACAGCCATTGCCCAGCTAAAAACAAGCAGAACGTGCTTTCCTGCTGTTCTGCGGCGCGCGAGGGTGTAAATTGCGAAAATGAAGAGATTAAGATAGAACCCTTCAGAGCATTTAGCCTTTGAAATTACTCGCACAAAGCTGCGAACCATAGAAGAAAATTGCCGCCTGGACCAATTGTTAGATATGAACGGTGATCATGTCGGGAACTTACGCATGTTCCTGATATATCGACAATCATCCCAGCCCAGTACGTCTTGAATGCGTTGGAGTTGACGGTGTATTGGGTTTCCATGCTCGGATGAGCTGGCGAAGGAAAGGAGAAGACAGTGGGTGCACAAGCTTGCATTGTAGCACATTATGAAGTGGTTCAAAATTAACTACCCGAGTGTGGTGATTGAAGTCATAGAGACAGCCACCACACTGGCATGGCTAGATAATGTGTCGTTCCACTGTCATCTGTCTACGATGATCGGTCCCTGTTTTTGTCACGATTGAGTTCATTCAAGCACAGTCTTGTGGCCATCCACAAAATTTCCACATAACAAATACTGCGTAATTTGTAGGATCTCATCGTTGGAGATTTCTGCCGGAAGATCTCATGTTGTCTGGAAAATCGGTCTTGCTCGCACCCAGTGTCTCACATGACCAATTTATCGCGTAAAGGCCCACCCTTAATTTACCTGGTTTTGAAAATACCCAGTACTATCTACTATGTGCGAAACAGAAAAAAGATTCTTGGCTGACATGTTATGTGCGTTTGTTTGGCGCCTTTCCTGCGACGCGACTATCACGTGAGTAGCCTACAAGATAATATATGGCATATGCTGATATCTAATCGTAGCCCATGAAATAATTGCGCATCGTGTATTGATGGGCCAACGGCGACTCAACAGTGGACTCCTTAATAATCCGCCCTAGTTCTGAACTGTCATTCGGGCATCCCAGGATTTTGTTTACATTACTGCTACCGATGGTAGGGTTAGACTCGTTACCAGTCTGCCACGGCAATTCTTTAGTGCAAGCACTATGCCGTAGGCAGACTGGTACAACTCGGGACACGCCAAAGGGCTGAGCCCGGAGTTTGAAATTCTTGGGTGGCGCCGATGACGGCAGATGACGTCGTTACCGGTGACGTCGGTCCGAAAGTAAAGTTTCTCGATTAAAACTGGCTCTCGCGCGCAGACTCTCTGGAGGTAAAATAAAAAATCTGAAAAGACAGAAGTGTAGCTATGAGCCTTACATCCCTACCCCTCCTTTGAACTGAAAAGAAATAATTAAATTTGATGCCATAACGATGGAAATGTAAAATTTCAAACTCCGCGCTCAGCCCTTTTAACACTCCCGAGTTGTACCAGTCTGCCTACGGCATAGTGCTTGCACTAAGTGTTGCCGTAGCAGGCAGACTGGTTACGAGTCTATGGTAGGGTCACAAGGCAAAAAGAAATTGGCTGATTCTCATGCTTGGAGACTATCCGCGGGCAAAATTGTAAGCCCAATTCTCTGCCGTCGTGAGAGTGATTGGGACGTTGAATCAGTGGTTGAAGACCGAAAGATCGATGGCCGAGACCAAGGCCGAAGCGCGGGGGTGACCAATCATGATTGGCGCAAGGTCGTCATTCGGCCAAGCCCGGATTCATGCCTCACGGGTTCGAAGTTGAACAAGCGGGTATAAAGCAGCTTCGTCTCATAGCTTCATCTCCATAATCTTCTCAAACAATCCAACCAATTTTCTCATCCTCCTCAACCAACCAAATTCCAACAATATGCCGGCCACGAAACTCATCCTTGTAATCGGAGCTACCGGCGCGCAAGGCCAGGTGGTGGTTGAAGCGCTTCTCGCACCGGACGCTCACGGAAACCCGTCTCCCTATTCCGTGCGCGTCTTTACCAGAGACCCGACAAGCAAACACGCGCTCGAATTGACAGCTCAAGGTAGAGTGTGTGAAGGGTGGGCTAGTTTCTTATAATTGGCTTTTGGCTCACATGAAACCCTACAGGTTCATTTGAGGATTTTGACTCCGTTGCTGATGCACTGGAGGGCGCATACGGCGCGTGGGTAGATAACCGGATTCAACCTAGATTACAAAGTCGATCACATGGGCGCGAAGGCGCGCGTCGCTGACTGGTTGCGCGCGCAGCCCTCGATCGCCTCCGAAGACGACCTCTCCTGGAGTATTGTCACCACCGGACCGTACATGGAGTTGCTTATGGGTGTAAGCTGCATCGATGATTTATTTCACGCACGCGCTGAGGTTTTTTTTTTCATTTATTTTTCAGGGCCTATTCGACCCGTTGAATGTGCGCGCAGATGGGACTGTCGTGTTCGCAGCGCCCGTTGCTGGAGGACAGATTCCGATGATTGCACTGAAGGACCTCGGGTGGTGGGCCCGGTACACTTTCGACCATCGCACGGAAACGTCCGGTCAAGAACTTATTATCACCTCCGAACGCGTTGGATGGGAATACCTTGTAGAGGTACGCCTTCTCTTTTTATGCACTGCACTTTTGACTTAAGTTATGCTCGCGATAGACATTTAAGAAAGTCACCAGTAAACCTGCAGTGTTCAAGCCACAGAGCCTAGACGAATGGTGGGGAAATTTCGACGACCGGGTGGATGGGCCGGTGGCGAGCGACAAGAAGCCTGGGGACGGCTCGCGGACCATTCGCGACAACTTCTCCGCATTCTGGCGTGTCCTTCGCGACGACGTGGTGCAGAAAGACATCGAGGTTGTAAAGCTACTCTCATGTCGGTGTCTCCTTCGAATGCAGCAAACCGAGAAGTCAAGTTTGTTTGGGATAACTACTAACTGGTCCGATTATTTATAGCGGACTAGCGAAACATAGTACATATGTAAAGGCGATGCTTGAGTAGTAGGAATTGGCATGAGGCAGACGGAGGTTCGAATCCTCCCGACAGCATGATTCGAAACTATGGTCGACTTTTTCTCGTTATTTTTTGGTTCGGTGTTTGGGTTTGGGTTTGCGAGTCGTGGTTCATTTTCATTTTCATTTCAGTTTTCGTATGTATAAATTCTCACCTCCGGTCCGGGACCGGGTTGGGCTCGGTACTTGAATTCTAGCATGTATCAAGGAAACGAAGCCTTCATGGCCATGGTGGCCACCCTCCACCTTTAAGGGACGTGCAAATATTGATGAGGGAGAAGGGGTTCGAATCCACGATGGCATGCTGCCTTGAGCGCCTTTTTTCTCTTTCTTTTTTGATTCAGTGTTTGGGTTCGGCTTTGTGCCACTTGAGTGGGCCCGGGTTCATCTTTTTTACATGCAATCCCTCTCTCTAGTCGGCCTACAAGATGCATGCATAATTCTCCCGTCCGTGACTGGGTTAGACTCGCTACATGATTCACATGAACTTCACCTAGTATCAACGAAATGAAGCCTATGGCAGCCACCTCTGCAGAATTCGCAGGAAGAATATTGCATTAATTGAGGGAAACGGGGGTTCGACTCCTCCCGACGGCATGAGAGTTTAACTTTTGCTTTTGTTGGGGTTGCAGTGTTTGCGTCGACTCTCGCTTGCGCGTTGGGCTCGCGACTTGAACCGCACCATATCCCGGTGAGCCGAAAGAACTAAATAAAGATATCGTCGGTCACGGTGGCCGCCCACCAAATTTAATGTAATTGTCGACCTGGAACGAGGGAGGCGGGGGTTCGACTCCTCCCGATGGTAAACTGCATTGAGATTTTTTCTCTTCCTCTTTCTTTTTGGTTCAGTGTTTGGGTTTGGGTTTGGGTTTGGGGTTAACGACTCGTGCGAGCTGACCGGGTTCATTTTTTGATGGCGCCAGCTCCATCTACTCGGCCAGCAAGCAGACGGTGCATATCTGGGTTAGCCCGCTTGCACTGGAATAAACTCCAGAACTTATCCTGGTTAGCAACGATTGAACTCGAGGGCCATGGTGGCTGCCCTCCCCTGCACCGAGTAATGACGAGGGAAACAGAGGTTCGAATCCTCTCGACGGTATGCAGTTGCGTCAATCACAATTTTTTTTAGTCTTTCCTTCTTTTCTTTCGGTGATAAGTTTAAGTTCGGGCTTCAATGTTCGAAGTCCACTTTTTGTCAGCCAGAGGTGATGAGCCGCGAGCGGCAAGCACAACTTCGATTCACGTCGCTTGCTTGGTCAAAGTCAAAGCCTAAATACTAGGTTCGCTTCAGTATGAATTCTCTCCTTGCGATCGGGTACTTGAATTTCAGCTTATCAAGGAAATGAAGCCGTCGGGGGGTGGATTGTGAAGGGATGGGTAGATGAGGGGCGGACGAAAATGGATAGTTCACCTTTGAGTTTTTGATTCCTAGACGTATTATACCGTGGAGGGGAATTAGCACGAAACGTGCCGTTGAAGTGCGCGATTCTCAGGCGCAGAGCAGGCCCCACATTCATCGCCGAACCTTGCATTACTCGATGAAAAATAAACATGCACCACGCATTTGACACTGTCATCTGGAGTGGAGGATCCTCTCCACACGTGTCTGTCCCACCGATCCCATTCGCATCCACGAGCCTGATGCTCTTTGTGCGCAACACCTCCGAAAGCTGGATCCATTTGCTCCTCCGAACTGCCTCCCTGAGGTCCATGTTAAAAGCAAATTTCGGCGACGAATGATTTCAATCACTCACTCCGAGGTCGGCCACCTGAGGCAAGTGAATTGGATTTCCTTCAGAGTTGGGAACCTTTCCGGTTCGAGCCGCTCGAACATCGTTATCACAGGAGGTCCGATTGAATCGTTACTGAAGAAAGTTCGGATGGAGATGTGCTTTAGAGATAAATTCAGACGAGACGGACGTACAAAAGTCGACTGTCGAAACGAAGCTTGGCGAACGCGGGATGTGGGGTGGAGGCGGCGAAAAAATTCTCCATAAGAGCCTGGAATAGACAAGTCAGCACTTGACGGGTTGAATCCGACATCAGCGAATGCGGACTTGAGGTGAATTCGAATGCAAGGTGAGCACGTTGAGAGTATGGAGACTTATACACGTATCGAATACGTTGACCTCGATGAGGAGTTGTAGCGAGGCACTGAGGTGGAGGAGTTTAGACCCATGGCGCTGGAGGAAGCCAATTGAAGCTGTGATATCTGCGTATCTGGATAGGTCGACAACGCGCAGAGAGTTGAGGCTACAGGCAGCAAAGAGAATGATCATCAGTGAGAATAGTGGAATATGAGGACGCACGGTAGATGCAAGCCAATATCAAGGACGGACGGCGATTCATTTTCGATACTAAGTGTTTTCAGGTTGTGCAGGGCGGAAAATCCAAAAGGGGGAGTTGAGAACGAGATCCATACAGAGGCGTTCCATGTGAGGCGAGTCAAGGTAACGAAAGCTGCGAGAATGAGGGGATTGAGGGGTTCGCGGGGCTCCTTCGTGGTTCTCTCTAGTCCTTGTCCGAAACCCCGCGGGCGCAAGGTTACTTCCAGCTCCTCCAGCGTACGGCCGGACGATTCTGCGAGGCTTGTCAGTTGCGTGAGATTGAACACCCGTGCAGCAGCCGGATCTTCTGACGCCAACCGCAATCGTGGCTGCGATAGCGACCGCGATGGGTCAATTGTTGTCGGCCTAAGATATTTGATCAGATAAAAAAAAGGGCCGTGAATATCAAGAGAATTAATTACGGTGAGTCGGCGTACGTCACGAGCGCGTTGAGCTTTGGATCGCTATTCACCTCAATGCGAATGCCATCCCGGATGCGGCACCAGTGATCCATCCAGTCACCAACACGGTCGGTCGGGGGCGGTATAAAGTGAAGAGACTTCAACGACGGCACATCGACCATTTGGCGAATGTATGCTGGAAGTCCGTCGCCTTCGCACATACTTAGGTTCTCAAGGCTCGGGGACTTGACCAAAGCCAAAGCTAGAGCTTCTGCACGCGCGCTTAAGACTGGGTGGGGGTAAAATACCCTGCCAACTGTGGCGATGTACGGAAAATGGAATGTTTGCTGGAGAGCCATGAGGTTCCGTTCAGCGAAGAGTGCAAGAAATATATAGCACACCAGTTTATCCCACTGGGGATCAGTTCTACAAGTGCCTCTAAAAGTTGGGTAGCAGGACTGTTTGGCGAATTGCAAGATTTCTCCTCGTTAATATTTTCTATGGCGTCGACGGCAATGATGCGGTGAGGAGAGATGAGCGGAAGGCCGCTGCATAGTCCTTGGGTGTCGTCTGTGCCCCAAATATCAAGTGTTAGGAACAAATCCGTGATGTTGGGCGCGTATTTGAGAATGGTGTGCATGCTGTCGCCAAAGCCCCCCTCGACGCGCAACTTCCGGATAAACAGCCCGAATTACTTGTTAGATTGGACGACCCCCTTGAGAACTTCTGCTTGAGCCGTGGTTCGCAGGATTACGACCTTGTATAGTAGTGGTGTGGATACGCAAAGCCATGCTTTGCAGACGCGCAGATAGTTCGATGAGGAGTAACCGGGTTCTAGAAGGGCTTTCCCTGAATAATCAGAGAACAGTTCATCCGAGTATTCAAGTAAAGGAGTGAGAATTTCTGAGATAATTTCGTCGGGAAGTTGTCTTGCGAGTCGGAACTGCCCGGGTGGCTGAGCGGTCTCTTCCAGAGAACCACCACTCGAGGTCGACTCCATCGGAACAAGGACCGGTGCAACGCAATGAGAAATTATCGAAGCCAGACGACAATGCAGAAGGCAGGAGAAGCAACGCACTGACGAAGCACGTCAAGCACGCGCAAATAGACGCGTCGCCTTCCTTCCTTCTTCCTTCTTCTCATCACCCAATTTTTCGGGTTGCATGTTGACAGCCAAATGAATTCATATAAACATCCCTCGTTTCTCCTTTCTTTCTTACCACGACCAACACCATGGACTCGACGCCGGGTCCACCAGCGTGTCTCCCGCCCTTTTCTCTCACCGAATTCCGCGCCCTCGTCTCTGCCGCGCTCGATTCTAATCCCTCCTTATCGCTCTCCCTACCTATACCTACATCCTTGCGCAAGAAATCGTCCGCGTAGAGCCTCCACTTGTCTCCCGCGTCGCACTCGCACTCGCGCATTCGTCTTCTACTGACCAAGCTCAAGAAGCGCGTAGCTATGCTCGTAAAGTGCCGGCGCACACACTCAAAGCCGCCTCACTGGCGTCCATGCGCGTCAGCGTCTCCCCACGGTCGACCCCAACTCCGACTCCGCCCGAAGCAGAAGCAGAAGCGGCGCCGCCGACTCGCTGTTCACGCCGTACCTCCCGCTCGCCGCGCAGTACGAGCGCGCGCGCCATGCTTACCAGGGTGGGGACCCGTACGAGCGCTCGTACCCCTCCGGCTTCGTCTGTGCCTCTCCTTCTCCTTCTCCGTCTCCTTCTTGCGGTGGCGAGCCGTCGTCCTCCGGCTGTGCGTCCGGATCCGACTCGAACCACGCCCCGCCTTCGCCCACCGCGTCGACGTTCTCTGGCTCCTCTGTTTCTGCCTCCGAGCGTCTTCCTGTGCATACGCCTACTACTCCGCCTCCGTCCCGCCGTACTACTCCTCCGCCCTTCCCTACTCCTACCCCAGCTTCGACCGTCCTTGGAGCGTCGTCACGCGGGACTCTGCTCTGGGTTCAACTCCAACCGCAAGTCCAGTTGGCCATGCTGCCTACGACCCCCACCCGACCCAGACGCAGACCCCTTCGCCAAAGCCGCCGTCTGCGTCGTGCACCGCTCGTGCGAGGCCTTGCCCGGGATGGGCCATTATTTGGGGGGAGTCCGGCGCGGTGGTTGAGGGTGGTTCTGCATCGGCTTCGACCGCGATAGATAGGGCACACCGCGACGCAGGCCGGGAGGGAGAGCGAGGAGACTTCGTTTGAGGGGTGGTGGGGTGCCGGACGCGAAGGATGATGGGAAGGAAGAAAGGGAGGCAGAGGCAGAAGATTCGAGCGTCTACTTCCGCGTCGAGTACGACGAGGACCTCGAACAGCTCCCCACGCCCCCGCCCTCGCCCTCCTTCTCGCGCCGCTCTGAGTGGAGCGCGTTTGTGCTGGCGCGGTGCTCGACTCCGCCACCCCCTGCCGTTGCTTCTTCTCATCCTCATCCCCATCCGCCCGTATCATCGTCGTCTCCGTCTTCGTTTCCCGCTACGTCAACAACGCCCGTCCACACATCGAACCTCGTACGCGCACACACAGCCCGAACGTACCCCCTCCCCAGCGTGACTCGCACCGGTACCAGCCCACGCCGGCGCCCGAGCTCGCCCTCCCCGCTTCCGTTAGGGGTGACGAGGAAGGGGACGACGTGTACTAACTAAATGCTAGCACCCATTCTCACCCACTCGCGCCAACGCAGACGGCGAAAGAGCTATCGCTCGCTGACTCGGAAAGAAAGAACCGCACGCACGCACGCACGCCGGACTACTTATCTTGCTCTTGCCCTCCTTCGTTCGTTTCCAATCACTCACTCGTTCCTTCCTTACTTTTACACCGCAATGATACCGCCTTAGAATACGCCCCGTGTCCCGCAGGATATCGACAATAACACGTAGTATACGAGTAATTTTTAGTTGTAGTTTAAGTGGAAGAAGTCGTGGTTCTAATTAATGGTAATGCGTTTGCTCGACATTCGGTTGGTGATTCAGTGCAACTTGAGTGAGGGAAGTTCTCTTCTAGTTTCAACATTAAAGGCTCAAAAACGTTTCGGTTCATCGCGCAAGCTAACGATGACTGTAAAAATCCAAGTCAAGTATGCAATTCGACCCTTCCAGCGCAGAGCTGGCGTTGGCGTTCAATATTTTGAGTTTGAATCAACGCCGCGTCGTTCACAGTAGCCGTTTTTCCTCCCTTTTTCGCTCCTTTTTTTCTCCCTTTTTGTATTCCCACCGTTTTTCTCCGGGTTTCCCCCCCCCCCCTTTTCAATTTCAATATGCAAAAAGGGTGTAAATCCAAAAAATGTAGGTCCAACATGCGATATTGGAACGTTCCGGTTCTCAGCTCCCTTTTTCGGTCCTTTTTCAAACCCTTTTTGGCTCCCTTTATCCATTTCATGCGGTCTGGGTGCTCCTATGTTTCCTCAAAGGTAACATAGCATCTCAAATGTTCAAAAAGGACCGGGGTGAATTTTTCTGGATTTTATAGCTCACTCGGTTACATTATCTACCAAACGTGAAAAAGGGCGGAACAAAGGGAGCAAAAAGGGCTACTGTGAATGAGACTAATGAAGATAAATTCTGCCGAACCATCTTTCTCATTTCTCGATGGTCGCCAACTGGAAGGCTTCAACAGTAGAACTGGTAAGTGAGCGGGACTGAGTGGCCGGCTGGTAAGTAGGATTGATAGATCGGTTTTCGATGGTGTCCTGGATGTTATGTCCCAGGGCTACGCGCACAATTATCAATGTCGGTACTATGTTCTTCAGACATTACAGGTTAACATTGCCTCCACCACAAAATGGAAAATATCTGCACTAACGATGAAGTGTGTTGCAATGCTCACTACCACCAAATATGCAAGACCCAGAGGATAAGTGGCAATTAGTAGTACCGTGCAAATGCAATAAAGTGCCCCGGATTCGACGCTGATTGGGGTAAGTGATCATAACGATGCGTCTTTACTGCATAGCGTACATACATCATTAAAATGACCCTTCTGTAACGACTTCGCATATCATTCATATTAGTACCAATGCGCAAGGTGTCGCGCCGAATTTTCCAGATCCGACCGGCTTCCGGTGAGTGCGATTCAGTAAGACGCAGGCAATAGCACATGAAATGTATAATTATCAGTGAGAATTACAAGAATTAGATTTGTAGCAGCGGCCATGATATATGGAGTTCTTTGCCAAGCTGGATCCGCAGACGTCCAGAGATCACTGCGCGCAACGGCGACGCATCCCATAACTGCAATGTGTTACCACATTTATATTCGATACAGGAAATCAACCCACCGAAGGTACATAGGATGAGAAAGCCCGGAAAAACAACCACCCACCACTGAGATCCCCATATCACGTAGCAGCGATACAACTATGGAATCCCCATTCAGTTGGCTTCACACAATATTCGAGGCAAAAACTCAACCAAGAGGGCATCCACCACAAGACTGGCAATTTTGTATTAGCTGAGAACAAGCACAAGCGCTGAATGATTCACTTGTTTATCGCAAAAAGGGCTTCTTGTGCTATATACAATGAATTATATGTCCTCCACAATTTCGAAGAGGATGGGGGGCCATTATTTGTCCCCTGTTCAACCAGTTCCAGTAAGAAGTGAAAAGTCATCGCGACCGTGATGAGTCGGAGAATCATTTGTGTCGTTCCCAAGACAGCCATTGCCCAGCTAAAAACAAGCAGAACATTTTTTCCTGCTGTTCTGCGACGAGACAGTGTGTAGATTGCGAAAATGAAGAGATTAAGATAGAACCCTTCAGAGCATTTAGGCTTTGAAATTACTCGCACAAAGCTGCGAACCATAGAAGAAAATTGCCGCCTGGACCAGCTGTTAGAGATGCACGGTGATGATGTCGAGAACCTACGCATGCTCCTGTTATGTCGACAATCATCCCAGCCCAGTACGTGTCGAATGCGTTGGAGTTGACAGTGTATTGGGTTTCCATGCTCGGATGAGGTGGCGAAGGAAAAGAGAAGGCAGTGGGTGCACAAGCTAGCATTGTAGCACATTATGAAGTGGTTCGAAATTAACTACCCGAGTGTGGTGATTGAAGTCATAGAGACGGCCACACTGGCATGGCTAGTATAAATGCGTCGCTCCGCTGTCATAGTAGACAGACTAGTCGCTGTTTATGTCACGATTTCAAGCACAGGATAAGTCAGGATATACTCAGCTAGGTCCCCTTTCGGAACGCGCTGAGTTGTAGGAGCTAGTACAATGGGCCGGTATACAGCGGGTCAAGTCAGGGACCGGTTATGGTTTATACAGATGGGTCCTGCTTGGAGAATGGAAGTACAGGAGCTCGAGCAGGTGCTGGGATTACAGTCTTGTGTTCATTCACAAAATTCCCAAATAGCATAAGCAACAAATGCCGCGTATTTCGTTCCGGTCCCATGGTCGGAGATTTCTGTGAAAAATCAGTCTTTTTGGCATCCACTGTATCACGTCACCAATTTATCGTGTAAATACCCACCATTAATTTATTGGGTTTTCAAATCCCAAGTACTATCGACTATGTGCGAAACAGAAAAAGATTCCCGGCTGACATGTTGTGTGCGTATGCTTGGCGCCTTTCCTGCGACGCGACTATCACGTGAGTAGCCTATAAGCTATGCTGATAATCGTAGCCCTTAATTACGCATCGTGTATCAATGGACTCAACAGAGAATGGTCCTTAATAATCCGCCCTAGTTTTGAACCTTCGTTCGGGCATCCCAGGATTTTGTTTACATTACTGCTACCGACGGTAGGGTCACAAGGCAGAAAAATTAGCTGATGCCCATGCTTAGAGGCCATCCGCGGGCACAATTGTAAGCCCAATTCTCTGCCGTGAGAGTGATTGGGACGTTGAATCAGTGGTTGAAGGCCAAAAGATCGATGGCCGAGGCCAAGGCCGAAGCGGGGTGACCAATCGTGATTGGCGCAAGGTCGTCATTCGGCCAAGCCCGGATTCATGCATCGGGTTCGAAGTTCAACAAACAGGTATAAAACAGCGTCGTCTCAGAGCTTATAATCCTCTCAAACAATCCAACCAATCTTCTCATCCTCCTCAACCAACCAAATTCCAACAATATGTCGGCCACGAAACTCATCCTTGTAATTGGGGCTACCGGCGCGCAAGGCCAGGTGGTGGTTGAAGCGCTTCTCGCACCAGACGCTCACGGAAACCCGTCTCCCTATTCCGTGCGCGCCCTTACCAGAGACCCAACAAGCAAACACGCGCTCGAATTGACCGCTCAAGGCGTGGAATGCGTGAAGGGTGGGTTAGCTTTTATAATATAATTAGCTTTTGGTTCACATAAAACCCTACAGGTTCGTTTGAGGACCTTGACTCCGTCGCGCATGCACTAGAGGGGGCATACGGCGTGTGGGTGAATACCGATGGATTTACTGTGGGATCAATGAAGGAAATTGTATGATCGTCGCTTCATTCAAAGAATTACCTTCTAACAGGACGTTAGTACATTGGCATGCGCATATTCGAGGTCGCTAAGAAGGCCGGGGCGCTGAGGCACTACATCTGGAGCAGCCTGCCTTATGTTTCCAAGGTAAACTTTAAAACCAACGATTCACCCCGCCTTCGTTGATTCTTTTTGAACAAATAGATAACCGGGTTCAACCCGGATTACGAAGTCGATCACATGGACGCGAAGGCGCGCGTCGCCGACTGGCTGCGCGCGCAGCCCTCAGTCGCCTCCGAAGACCATCTCTCCTGGAGTATTGTCACCACTGGGCCGTACATGGAGTTGCTTATGGGTGTAAGCTGCATCGACGATTTTATTTCGCGCACGCGCTGAGGTTTTATTTTATTTTATTTTTCAGGGCCTATTCGACCCGTTGAATGTGCGCGCAGATGGGACTGTCGTCTTCGCAGCGCCCGTTGCTGGAGGACAGATTCCGATGATTGCACTGAAGGACCTCGGGTGGTGGGCCCGGTACACTTTCGACCATCGCACGGAAACGTCCGGTCAAGAACTTAGTATCACCTCCGAACGTGTTGGATGGGAATACCTTGTAGAGGTACGCCTTCTCTTTTCATGCACTGCAATTTTGACTTATGCTCGCGGTAGACATTTAAGAAAGTCACCGGTAAGCCTGCAGTGTTCAAGCCACAGAGCCTGGACGAATGGTGGAGAAATTTCGACGACCGGGTGGATGGGCCGGTGGCGAGCGACAAGAAGCCTGGGGACGGCTCGCGGACCATTCGCGACAACTTCTCTGCATTCTGGCGTGTTCTTCGTGATGATGTCGTGCAGAAAGACATGGATTGGATCCGGCAGGTGCACCCTGGCACTTACACGCTGGAGCGTTGGATGCGCGAGAATAACTATGGTGGACGATCGGGTTCGGTGCTGAAAAATGCGCAGGAAGGACGAACGTGGGGACTGAACGACGAGGTTGTAAAGCTACTTTGATGTCAGTGTCTCCTTCGAGAGTGTAGCAACCCGAGAAGTCAAGTTTGGGATAACTACTATGAATAATAGCCGGACCAATTATTTAGGTATAATGGCCGAATAGTGCCGAATAGTGAAACATTATGTAAAAAGGATAGAACTGCCGGCGTATGTCACGTATGTCCGTATTTGATCTCCGATTCGCGACGCGACAAGACCACATGACATTACCATCAGACGTCAATACTTTCCACGCTGTCGTCTTTGTCGAGCACCCCTTGAAGCCAACTTTCAAGAGCACAAGATCCTCTTGCTGCTTACGAGGATCGATGCTTGGATCGACCTTTTAAATGCAACTCTTCGATAGTTCTCGACACAGCCAACTTTCAGCGCCCAAGCTCAGCCCAGCTTGCAGCCCGGCATGCGTCAACTTCAAGTCAAGAATAATTCGACAAGTCAAGAAGGACTTGCCGGGCATACTATCTGTGAACTTCGGCTCAGGAACTCCTCAACAGTCGACAGTCGCAATATTGATGCCACTGCCTCAACTTTGCGTAATTTCTTTGTCGGCGTTCGATAACACCCGTTCGTACAGGCGCGCGCGGCGCGTCTTCTGCGAGATCTCCCAGGTCGAATCGTATGGCCTGAGTACTCGACATTTGATTTCCTTTAGAGGCTAAATTCATCTAAATACTGTCCGTGGATTCGCCAAGAAACCGCCGGCGCCGCATGAATACTTGGTTCTCCGCATGTGTTCCTACTGTATGTGTTCCAGTCTCTGCGACCTTCAGCTTTCTGGGGTGGGTCCAGACTCGTCGGTTCTCACAATTGATAACGATCGTCCATGGCTGGTCCGCGAACAACGATACCTTGATAAGTTATCTATTTCTGCTCGAGCAGCGTGCCCATGTACTTACCCAGAGGACGAGTTAACTCCCCTTTAGCGCAGCTTGCTTCCAGCCCATCTGTTAGAATACCCGCTTCTGACTGTCCTCGTCTGTCAAACTGTTTCCGGCCCCTTGGTCCTATGATCTCCGCAATCAGTACAGCCCATTCGGTAATTTCGGTATAGCCGAGTTGACGGAACGCCCACTTCACAGCTCGGCGTCAACGGCCCTAATACATAGTGCCTGACCGAGCAATCAGTGGCGGGTGTCTCTTTCGCTCTCCCCACAAGATCGTTCCACGACGCTCTCTTTTGTATCTTTGCCATGACCTTCATGAATGGCCGCGGTATTTCGTGGCCGTTGAGCCTGATATGTTTCTTCGCCACTTCTACGCTTGCTGCATCTCTGGATAGGCGCTCGATGCAAACTCAGGCCAATGCAGCCCTGACTACGATTGGGCCTCAAACTCGATCAGCCTTTCTCCTTGCCTTCTTACGGCCTTCGTGTGGGGGTCTTGTTTCACTGGCAGTGAGTTACAGCTCTGGAGATGACACCCTGGTCTCAGGGCTTTCCCCGTTTTAGATTGGGACGTGCCCCAACTTCAGGCGAATCAATCATACACCAGCCCGAACTCCACGACGGCCAATCTATGCACATGGTGAGTGGTTTGATTGGTGAACCACCACATTCTAAAAGAATTCATCCTCAAGTTCATGGGCGGCCTATAACCTCATAAGCGCCTGTACTGCGTGTCAAGGGTTCGAGCCGGGGGTAGTGAAGTAGGCTGCACAAACCACTACATCACTCCCAACTCATCTGATTTCAACAGTTGGGCGAAATATGAACAAAGTTGTAGCGGTTTCTTGACAGACACGTAAGTCCGACTGTCTTGACATTTGTGAACCACTCGACTGAGCATTTTATCTGCAGATACTTTCCCTCCAACGTTATCCTGCCATCAGGGACGGCGATCCCATATTGGGCGGGCACGGATCGTACGCCATGAACTTGATGAGCATGGCACTAGCTGATCCTCTGCAGCACGGACTTGGAACAATGGGCACTTCGACACAGACCAGGCGAAGTTGCTCGCTCAAGAACGTGGTTATCTTTCACTTCTTTACTACTTCAAATTCTGAGTCTTCTCGATAGACCACCCGGATTTCGTGCAAGGCCAGACATCGACCGCTGGCAAGAAAAAAGCCCCAATCGGGGCTATCGTAGGTGGTGTCGTTGGTGGTGTGGCCGTCCTTGTCATAGGCGGAACGCTTGCGTTTTTGTTCCTCCGCAAACAAAACCGCAATCAGACCCGCGAGGATGGTGTGCGCCCGTACATTAGCCGACCCCAGATTCACGGCCGCTCCGTGTCGGATGTCTCGGGGAAATCGATACTCCTTCCTCAAAGCATGTCCGCAGTCTATTCATACAGGCCCGCGACCGTTTACACTACCGGCACAGCACACACGCACAACGGAAGTGTCCATTCCCTCTCCTACGCCTCCGGATACACGTCCCCAGTGGGCGCCATGTCTCCTCCATTACCAGCGCAGGTATTGCATCGAGAGGATGTTATCGAGCCGTTCACCTTGCGCCCAACGTCGCCACCAGTGTCCATGCCGGCGGCCATGGGACGCAAAGCCTCCGAATCGACTCTCCGCTCGGCATCTAATCATCCCGACTCCCCCACTGCAGCCTTGGTACAAGATCGCAATGCAGCGGAGAGCAGCGACCGCGCACGTCTCAACCCCCGGCGTATAGTCCATACGCTTCCCCCGCTTCCTCTCCCGAGCCTACGGAGCCAATTCCCCTGCCACAGTCTCCTGGTCGAAGAGAATTCGCACCTGGCCACCGCACGCGCCGCGAGAAGGCCTCAGTTGACACGCAGGTATCCTACGATTCCAACACGAGCCATGGCGGTGGCGAAAGCATCTCTGCCATCGACGAGGTGGTTGGCAGGATGGGGCTGACGATGGCGCCCGAGAGTGTTATGGGCAGCAACACTGTTTCGACCGGACAGAGCGCGACCGTTGGCACCCGCCCGACGCACAAACCCAGCGTCAGCAATCCCGATAACGACACACTTGGATGAGACAGGACGAGGTTTCAAGGTTCAAGTTCGCAGGAGCTTTTCCATCTTTTCTCCTACCTCTGTTTCTATTACTTTGAGAAAATAGGCTACTTACTCCCGGTGGAATCTTGTAGCCAAGCAATCCACATAATACATAACGAGGTGTAGCACTTGGTGTAGCATAGAAGTCACTATTTTCGATGAATGTGGAGTATGTCAATCCGTCAACATCGTCTCGACGCCCTGACATGGGAGAAAGTGAAGAGTCCTTCCCTGTAGAATAACTATTGCAAGCACAAATGGGTACAGATTCCTTTCAGTACACGCATGCCACTATAAATGACCCACTGCTCGCATGTGCTACGGGCCGATACTGTTGCGCGTACCGATCGGGCACCTAAAACCACCCCGACTATTAAAAAACGGACCCGAGTCTGTATCATTACCTCACATATCAGGCAAACGCCGCAAGCAGAGCCGCCGTCCATCCAGAATACGCCGCCGATCCCCGAGATATCACGGCTTGCTCGATGTGGATGAACTCGCCGGTGGTCTTTTCAGCATCAGAAGCGTCCGTACACACGAGCTGCTCAGGAATGCCGTTCACAAGCCGGCCAAAGACATTGTCCGTGGCAGTCAGACTGCACGCACTGTCAGAAGGAAGAGAGATGTTCCACGTGGGGAAAGCCGCCATGAGCTCGGTCTTGAGTCTTTTTATGGGACGGTCGAGGGCGTCGGTGTACCAGGCAACAGAAGAGCTGCTTCGACCTATATATTGGTGAGAGGGATACGTTGATCCTCGGGGTACATACCTATCCCACTGGAAAGGAACATGGTGTCGGTGGGGCATGAACTCGCCCCCTTTCCGTGCATCTGAATGAAAGCGCACGACTGCGCCGGGCATCCACCGTTGGTGTGCTGCCATTCTCTAATCGTCTTGCTGGCCGAAAAGAATGGCTCCGCCTTGGGAGAATAGATCAAGTCCGCTGAACAGATCGCATATAAAGAAGCATCAACTCACAACATCGTGCGCGGGGTCTGTCTTGTAATAGATCGTAGTATTGGACGCCGGAATAACACAATCCGACGACGCTAGATAGGCTGTACGACTACGTCCGGAGATTAAAAGACTGCGCGCCCCCGTAGATTTAAACAACGCTCCGGCCTGTTCGGGCGTAAAGAGGTCATATGCAGGATGCGGAGCCGCCAGATGAATGTCACGCATGATTGCTGCTTGAGTTGCTGGAACGACCACTAGACCCCATCCTTTGGAATACAATCCGTCAACGGAAGTGGTTTCCGACGCGACGCAATATTGAGGACCTGTAGGGTCGGTGAATAGCGACACGTCATAAATATCGGCGATGGAGGCTGGAACAATGACTGAGGTGCAGTTTCCGTCCACCGTGAGCAAGGAGGATACGAGGTCCTCCCATCCGCACAGTTGGTCGACGTTGGGCTGGGCGGCAGCGTATGTTTCATCAGAGTAGTAACCCTCTGAAACAGTGTACGCGTCAAAACACGCGACGACGTCCTCGAAAGTGGAAGTAGCGTTCTGCAGGCAAGCTATCTGCCCTGAGGTGTTTAGCGGTTGCAGTATCGAGGCAATCATGCCTAGGCCGCGTGTCAGGTCCATCCAGTCCAACATACTGAGGCTGGGATGAGGCTAAGGCTCAATCGCTGACCGCTGAGGCGCCGCAAAGCCGGGCGCCTATCATTTGATCTCCGAGTCCAAGGCTGTGCCGGTTATTCGCCCCGGGGTGGCTGTACATCATGATTATGTCTGAAAATCACTCAAAAACAACCAGGCTTGGATCTGTCCTATGGCAGAAATGTTTCCAAATCCAGCCATCGCGTTAACACGGCCGCAGATCACCCGACACCGAGAAGGCTAGGAAAAAACAAAGATCTGACATACTTCCAATACTTCCATCGTAGTCAAATCGGAGTAGGAAACTCGAAAAGATATCAGAAACCTTCCCCGGACAGCCAACGCTGCACAAGATCTAAAGCTTCCTTTGGTTTGTCGTAAGGTACCTGTGATATGTCAAAGTGAGCGTCGAGACGAAAGTAATGTTGCAGATTAAAAACCAACCATATGCCCTGCTTCATCAATAGTGACGAACGTCAGCCCCTTGGCGCTACGCGCAAGACCCGCGCGACCCTTGCTAAAATTGTCCCCAACCGCCCACGGCCGCAATGGCTCCGCCGAAAACTCCGCCTGTCCGCTCCACTCCAGTGCAAGAGTCCAGCGTTCGTTGCCGACCCAGTTGCAGATCCAGTCGTACGTCCCGACGTAGATGAGTACGCGCACACCGCGCTCGAGGAGACCGCCGATGTAGTCTTGGGTCAGGCGGTACCCATCCATCTGCGCACGAAAGGCCGAACCCACGACGGAAGCGCAAGAAGAGAAGTTGGCGGGAACAGCGTCGTCGACGCCGAGGGCCGAGCGAACGGCGGGTCGGGAGAGGTAGGCGCGGATGTGTCTACGAGGTGTTAGTGCGGAGAGGTAAGACAAAAAAAGGAACGCAACGCGGTCACGGGATAACACAGATTTTCCTTCCTACCTTCCTCGTCGCATGGCTGCGATATGTCGTAGGGATTGCGTTCTACGTGCCAATGAGAAACTTTGATGAAAAGGGATGTGCCCACTTACCAGATAGCCAAAATGACGCCTTGAGGTGGGTATCACAGAAACTGGCCGCTGCCGCGCAGTCGGTTGCATCGAAGATGTCCACGCACGACTCCTTCAGACGTTTCTCACACCGCGGGATCTATGCAGCCATGAGACAGACTTTGGACGGAGATACTGAGGGAAAGCACACCATCGGCTTCATTCGCACGCATTCCCTGACCATTTGCGGTTAGTGATTTAACTTGGAATTCGCCGCTGGACTCACGCAATGCTGAGGGTAGGCGGGACGGACGCCGAGGTGCACTGCATATCGAAGGAAGACGACATTTGGTGGTAAAAATCCGTGATTCCGTTACCTGTGGCGAGTAATTTAATTGCTACATTTTCATGAAGGAAAGAGCGGAAATACACACCAATCATAACGGACGTGAGATTGATAGGGGTGTAACCCGCCGCTGCCAATTTGGCATTCTGGTCATAAACCTCTGCGGCGAACACGGGGACATAACGGCCCTGTGTGGAATAAGGGTTGATGAAGGACACGAAAGGTCCGACGCACGCCGTAGGATTCGCCAGTCATGTGGAAAGAGCGCCCCTTGAACTTGCTGAAGTGCTCGAAAAAGACAAAGATGAAGGCGGCAATATCTTTGGCACCCTCCTCGGTAGTGCCCTGCAGCCAGGATAAATCAACATTAAACGACCTGACAAAAGGTCGGGACTCACGACACTTTCACCGTAATCAGCATATGAGAAGCCAACACCGATAGGCTGATCCACGAAAAAAATATTAGCATTCGTGTTCCAGCTCTCCGGGTGGAACGAGGTCCCATTGGCGTCTTTCAGAATCGAATTCAGTCCTGCGGTTTGATTTTATTGGTTGGATGTATATACCCGATATACGGCAGGGACCTTATTAAACGAATAAGTCCTGGTGATTTATGCAGTAATTTTATCGAAGTGCACGAACCAAGCTCCATGAACAGACCCAAGCTAGAGCTACAGCCGGGACCTTTTTGAAATCCAATCTAAATACACGAATGAATTCTTCATTGTGTACACACCTCCGTTGGTCCAAAAGATCACGTCGTCCGTATCGGGATCGTTTCTGCTTTCGAAAAAATAGAAGAATATGTGTCGGGCTTCGATATCAATGTAACCAGTGTAAGCCCTTTACATATACAGTCTGATCAGGAGTTCCGTGTCCGTAGATGCCTGGCACGAACTTGACAGTGTCATCACAGAAGGGACTTTTCTTGATGCGGACATTGTAATTGGGGAAGATGGGGTGACTCAGGACGCTAAACTCCATCTCAGATAGCGCATTCATGTCTTCCATGGGTGTGAATAGGCCCTCATCGTATGCGGATACGCTGAATTGCGCTATCAGCGTCGTGAATGTGACCGTGGAATTACGGGATCGTACTGAGGTATTCCGGAGTTAAAACCACTCAAAACTGTCTGAGACGCGTTTGCTAGGGCAGAGAATAGCTGGAATAACAAGAGGGCCCAACAAGCTGACATCTTGGTGTCGTGGTAAGAGGCTAGTCAAGGTGAGTTTCGCGAAACGGTTATCTTTGTTTGCCGCGGCCGAGCCGAGAATGAAACGGTTAGTTATCTTGCCGCGGCCGAGCTGATGCCACACGATGACGAACGTTTTGAACAAAAGCTGAAGAGAAACACATGTAGGGTAGAGGATACATATGAACAGGATTTAATGCAAAAGCAGTTCGCAGAAAATTACGGCGATCAACTCGTGGGCTAAGCAAAGGGACTGAGAGAAAATAATCTGTGAATTTCTTGCTGGGAATGGCGAGAAGGGTCTGCCAGATTGTGGGAGTCAGAAAATTAACAGAGAAAACAGGCATATTCTTACGATAATCCGGATGTGTTGGTTCTCTTGGGGAACATTGATTGCACGGACAACGACTCTTTGACGCGTCAATACTGTGACTGATGAGTAGGCATTGCTTCACGACAAACGGCCACTTACATTGATTCAGATTCGCCGTCTGAGCCACTGTCCGGCGGATTTGAATGCATTTCAATGTCATCGTCGTCCGACTCTCCCCACCATACTGCATTAGGCTCCGGTGCTTGCACACCAAGCGAATCGAAACTACTCAAACTTTCTTTATCCTGCGCGGCGCTCTCATCAGAACTCTCTGACGTAGCAGCAGCAATTGGTGTTGACACTGCCGAATTGGAGTCAACGATTTTCACCGCATAGTATGTAAAATCACCTTCATCCATGTCGTCGGTCTCCAGATTGAGCGATTGAACTGCCACACCCAATCAGCGAATCCCGAAGGTGGAGAATCATACTCACAACGCTCCTCGAACAAGCTTTGAGACAATTCATCGTCCAACGCAGCATGATCATATGATTCGGGGAAAAATTCTGTCGCTTCGCTGGGAAACAAATATTCCGAGTTCTCGACCGAAGGCTCTCCAAATAGCCCTGAAGCATACGTCTCTTGCAGAGCCTCTCGCCGCTGGGTTTCGTCCGCAAGTTGATTCAATATCGAGTCTAGACAACTCTCCATGTCGGTGACAAAAGAATCTCGCCCCGAAAGTGAATCATGAAGTGATGTCCCTTCGCGGAAGTCCCTGCCATCCGGCTGATGAGACATTGAGTTTTGCTGTAGATCAGAATTATACGAAGTATTCTGAAGGGGAGTAGCATATTGACTCTGCCGCGCTTTTTTACTAGGGGAAGGGCTATTGGAGGAGCTCGGGTCCAAAACGGCAAGAGGTGATAAAAGAACGGGGTCTACGATGTATAGCTTGCGTTTTAAAACAGATGAGGGAGTCAATGCAGTGGTTGGTGACCCATGGCAAGGGTATGTTGAGTCGGAATCCATCAGGGTTTCAGAGTCGTCCGAAGGAAGAATCGAAAGTCGAGGAGGGCTCCCATCTACCGGATGGCTAGGGACAGGAGGACCAGATACTGTGGAACTGCTTATGTGGAACAATTCGGTTGAAATGACGGTACAGACCATGAGAAGCAGCATTCATATCGAACAACGAAGACCCCGAATTTGAGAACGACATCATCACTCAAGCGGAATGAGATGTGGCGGCGCGTGAGCCGTATAGTAGAAGCCGCAGGATTCGTCACTGTTTTTTCGGGAGAGCCTGATTCCAACAAAAATTAGCCAACAGCGAGACGACGTGAGCTGACTCTCGGAGAGAATCAGGAGAGAAAGTTAAAGGATGAGATAAGTCACGGTGTGACTCACTGTCATGGTCATGTGAACAACTTAAGTCCTTAAAGTTCAGAACTATCTTTTCAATTCCTTGCCGTCTGCATCCGGAAGCCGCGCATCCAAAAAGATAGCACGTTTATTTCTAGTCATGTACAATATTAATACGGCTAACTTCATCGTCTCCATTTCGAACTTTGATTCGCCGTCCTCCCCATTCGATTCGCTCCCTTTTCAAATTTATATCGATAGATCTTCATGTTAGAATCATACTAGGTTGCGCCCAGTCCCTGTTCCACCGACCCCATACATATCTACAAGCTTGATTCCTTTGTGCCGCAGTGTCTCCGAAAGTGGGATCCATTTGTTCTTGCGAATTTCGCGCCTGACAACACGACAGTGGTAAACGCCTCGAGGCAAACCACTGAAAATAACAGCTCACTCTGAGGTTGGCCACTTGATACAACTCAGTTTGATTTCTTTCAGAACGGGGAAGCTTTCGGCCAGACCTTCTATTGACCATTTCATTGGGAGCTCGTGCCGACGTTCACTGAGAAAAACGGGAACAAGAAGATAAGTAGTTGTGGATAAATATATGAAACAGAGGAGAACATACAGGATGTAGAATTCAATATGAATCTCGGCAAGCGCGGAGTGCGGAGTGGAACAAGGATAAAATCTTCCGGTAAATCCTAGGAATTTCTCAATACTGGCCCAGGAGTCAAGAACGAAACACAAACCTCATTCTTCCATGAGATGGAATTACCGCAACAGTGTTGAGCCGGTACACACATCAAATATCTTGGCCTTCACGACGACTTCAAGCGTGGCGGCGAGTTGAACAAGTTTGCTGCCATGTAATGGCGGTTGGGGCATTAACGTGGGCTAGATGAACCTCCCGCAGGGAAGGAAGGCTAAAAATAAAAGGAAACTGAGCTACATGTGCACGGAGTAAATTATGAGCACCTACGACAGCTGAAGCAAAGATCAAGAATGGCCGCGGATTTCGTGTCGAGAAGACACAATTGTTGTAAGTTCGCGAGAGCGGAAAATCTTGGAGCAGGGGCTGAGAACAAAAATTTTGCGTCTGCCACCCACTGGAGACGAATCAATGCACGGAAAGGCTCAAGAATTTTAGGCAGGGGGGATTGGGGCCTTGGAAATACGAAAGGTTTTCCATTTTTGGAAAGATCTGTACACGCAAATCTTCCAGAGTGGCCCCCACAGTTTCTCCGAGCGTTTTCAGGGTGGGGATATCGGTGGCCCAGGGGGGGTAATTGTCATTCTTGGCAACGGGGGAAGGGAGGAGGGCAACCGGGGAAGGAAGAAAGGAAGGAACGGGGGCAATGTGCCATCTCGATCGATATTCGGGCTACAATATTGTTTCATCAGCTGGGCAGCAAGGACTATAGATGACAAAAGAGTTACAGGGTGACGATGACCTTGAGCTTCGGATCTTCAGCTACGGCGGAGCGTAGGCGTCCCGAGATGATGCCCAAAAAGTTACTCTCGGGTAATGTCATGCGGAGAGACTTGAAGGAGGGCACATTGTCCATTTCACGAAAGTAGTCCGGAAATGTGTTCCCAGCACGTACGAGGAGGGTCTCTAGGCTGTGAGACTGTCTCAGCGCCGAAGCCAGAGCCTCTGCACGCGCGTCTAAAGTGGTGTGTCCGTCCCCCAAAGGCCTGTAAGGAAAATCAAATATTTGCTAGATTGCAATAAGCCTCGATTTTGGCGAGACTGCCCGAAGGATTGCGCACCATTTTATCCCACTTCGGAATGATGTCGACAAGGGTCTCTAAAAGTTGGGTGACCTGTTTGTTTTTCTTGGGCTTTTGATCATATTCGACGGCGTCCACAACGATGACACGCTGTGGATTGATGGCGGGCAGCCCGCTGCATAGACCTTGGGCACTGTCTGAGCCCCAAATACAAAGCGTGAGGAACAGATCCGTAATATTGGGGGCGGATGTGAGGATGGTGTGCATGGCATCGGCTCGATGCGCAATTTCTTGATAAGCAGCCCCAATTCTTTGGTAGATTTGAGAGCCGCCCTGAGGGCTTCGGCTTGAGCGGTGGTACGGAGAATGACTACGTTATACAGAAGTGGCGTTGATACGCGAAGCAGGCCCCGTGAAGCTCCACCAAAGGCTGGTCCGAAAAAGTGGCTTTTCGAGGCCAAAAATTTGGAATTTTCTTGTTCCAAAAGTGGACCAAAAAGTCGATGAGCCTTGTCTGGTAAGTGGCTTTTTGAGGGGCCGGGCGCAAAAAAAAAGAAAAAAAGAAAGAAATAGCTACCAAGGTGGTGAAAAAATTGAGACCGAAGATCAAGAAACCCTGTACGTAGGCTGTGTTAATGCTGCCGAGCGCCAGACAAGCGAAAATCTCGTTTTTTTTGCGTGAATTTTGGGCGGAAAATTTGAAGTCCACGTCATGACCCTTGTCCGATAGTGGTTTTTTGAGGTCTCAGGTGCCACCCCAGAGTGGCTTTTTGAGGCCAGATTTCTGATTTTTTTCTGGACCAGCCTTTGGTGGAGCTTCACGGGGCCCCGCGAAGCCATGCTTTGCAGACGACGAGGTCTGACGAGGTACGTCGATGAGGATTGGATGAGGAGTAGCCAGGTTCCAGAAGGGCTTTTGTTGAACGATCAGCGAATACTTCTTCGGGATGTGTAAGCAAAGGAGTCAGAATTTCAGAGATAATTTCGTCGGGAACATGTTGGCCGCTGGGCTGGCCATCGTAGCTTGTTCGAACTTCGAAAGAGCAAGTGTGTGGCGGTGCTCACGCTCGCACGTGATACCGACACTGCCACCGACTGTACTATATGCACATCCTACAAGTATATTCCACCCGCCTCTGGCGCGGAGTCCAACATAGAGTAGTGTTTACCCAACCCCTGCTAAATCCCAGTTTCGCCGCAGACACGGTGGATACAGAGTCCCGGGGTTCGCCCGCACACGGCGGATTCCGAGTCGTGGGAACCGGCGGCGACATCTCGACAGTCGGCAGGGAGAACTCGACAAAGTCTCGTGATTTATGCATGTGACTTATCAAAAAAGCTGTGCTGTCCTCTTTTCAAGTATAGGATCTTTGACAGAAACCCAGATAAATAGAGAAATAAGTTATTGGAATACTAGATTTCACTTAGATACCCATCTCGTTTGCCACACCATGAAAATCGGAAAAAAAACACGTGATGTATTCGCGATTGATTCCAGACAGCAACATGAACAAATAATGAAAGTCACTGCTTACTTTCACTTGCCCAAGGATCTAGAAGAGGAGTTTTCTGCCACATAACAAATACAAGCAGAGAATAGGCAGGCAAACTAAACTCGGTCTTTAGAACGCGAACGCACATCTAATGGAAAACACTCACAAACGAGGAGGAACGTTGATTCGCTTCGACCTAGATCCAGCGAGGATTTTGTAGCTGGGACTAGTTCGGCTTGACGTCGGACTCCGGTTTAAAACCAGCGAGACCGCATTTACGATGTTTCGGTGTTAGAATCACTGTCTTGGATAGACCACCTCGGGTGCATCATCGCACACAATGCGGATCAGCCTATTTTCATGGCGCGTCGTGACGTGCAAAGAGGCCCCAGGACTACAAAATGGAACTGTGATAAGTATGGAGGCACGGAAGAGCGGCCGGCCTGCGGGTGCATACGGTGGCGGTCAGCAAATGAAGTGTAGAGGTGAACAGCGTTGGGCATGATTGCCCGACGAAGCTTTGGTTCGAAATGGTGCAACGGCGGCGCGGATCCAGAGCCGTTGTATAGTATGACTCGCCGCCAGAAAACAACCAAAGACTCGCGCTTGAGCACTATTTTACGGTCTCTCTGCTCTCGCCTCACATAAGGGAGGGAAATGGGCAGACATAATGTTCAGTAAGTTCGAATAGGCCATACCCGTTTTATTCATCTTCGCACATACAAGAGGAGCATTTATTACCCGATACTTCTTCGGAGAAATACCTCAGGTAGTGCGCCGAAGCGAGGATATCAATGAGAGATTTTCGGACTATCCGTGAAACATAAAACGCCACTCAGTACGTGGTCGCCGTGCAGCCTACATCCCTCAAAATGATCAAGGCTCTTGTAGTTCTTGCGGCAGCTTCCAGTGCTTTGGCTGGCTCGCCCTTGTGGGTCAATGCGGCGGTGCAAGTCCACCATCTTTGAGTACTTTCGAAGCTTCCCACTGATGCGTTTTGCCGTTTCTTCTAGATCGGCTGGACGTAAAACTTGTTTCATTCGGCTGGGTTGAGCCAGTGCTGATTTTCAACATAGTGGTGCGACCACTTGCGACCAGGGTGTCTGCACATTTTCGAGCAGTACGAACCCACAGTTGAATACAGTTGTGTCAAGTACTGAGATGACCTTCAGATTATTACTCGCAGTGTCTCCCGGGAACTGCGTCCACCACCGCACCCCCTACCACGACGACAACTGCCAACACACCCCCAGTAACCACGACCACTTCCAGCGGCTCCACCTCCTCGAATCTCCCTGCCATCTTTAAGTGGAGTTCCAGCGCCGCACTCATCGGCCCCCTCGCAGACTCTCATAACCTCGCGGCGTTGAAGGATCCCTCAATTATTTTCTACAACGGTGCATATCACGTTTTTGCGAGCACGGCGACAGAGGCAGGGTATAATCTTGTCTACTTGTCCTTCACGGACTTCAGCGCGGCCAATTCCTCGACTTATCACTACCCCCCATCGGGACTGGCTATCGTGCGGCCCCTCAGGTTTTCTTCATGGCGCCCCAGAACTTGTGGTATCTCGTTTACCAGAATGGGAATTCCGCCTACTCCACCAATACGAACCTCACCAACCCCGCCGGGTGGAGCGCCCCAACGAATTCTACTCTGCCGAGCCCGCCATCGGTTGAACAAAATATTGGGGCCGGATACTGGGTGGACATGTGGGTCATCTGCGACCGCAGCCAATTGCCATCTCTTCTCAGAGGATGACAACGGCCACCTCTACCGCTCCGACACCACCCTCGCCAACTTCCCGAACGGGATGAGCCAGCCGTCATCGCACTGTCCGACCGAATAAGGACAACTTATTCGAGGCATCCAACGTGTACAAGGTTGGCAACGAGTACCTCCTCATCGTCGAGTGTATTGGCGCCGACGGACGCAGGTACTTCCGCACTTGGACCTCGACCTCACTCACCGGCTCATGGACCACCTACGCGGCGACAATGACCAATCCGTTTGCGGGCGCTGCCAACGTCGCGTTCACTGGTACCGCCTGGACGAAAGATATCAGCCACGGCGAGATGATCCGTACTAACGGTGCGTTTCTGTTTTTCTTGGGAGTTTTGAGAGAGATTAATTTTTTCTGCGTGTGATAGTGGATCAAACGATGACGATCAGCCCGTGCAACATGCGATACCTCTACCAGGGCATCGCACCCACCGCTAGCGGCGACTACGACGCGCTTCCCTGGCGCCTCGGTCTTCTTACTGCCACCAACTCGTCGTGCTAGATATTAAGCTGACGCGAGACCGGATAGGTCATTGAATGTTTGGGATTGGACGAGGAAGGAAAAATAAATGATTCAGATCCGCCGAACAGAGACTCGAAGATTGTGCGTGGCAGACCCAGTTGAAAATCACATCGTTACAGACAGGGTCACGGTGAAGTCGTAGCTAAACAATTTCTATTTTGATGTGTAAGACGCTTGGAGGTTAGGGTGAGCGGAACACATAAGCGGGAAATCAAAAGGCGGTAGAACGACGCATGCTCCTGGTCACCGGAGAGACAAAAGTCCCGCGGGAATCGCAAATTATCTGCGAAGATCTTCATAGTTTTCGTGTTATGGTCTTCAGTAGCGGGTTGTGCCGATGCAAGGATAGGAGACGGCGGATTGATGATGTGGAGTGAGGGCAGTTGAGATTGCACTGATCGCAATATTAATCCGATCCTGGTCTTTGGAGAGATGCCATCCCGTCAAGTTCCTGGATAATCCTGACGAAACCCACCGTCAGACGCTCTGGCAATGTGTTAAACCAGAGCTAAGCTCTGATAATTGCGCGTGAACGAGCCACTCGGAACGCAGATCATGCTGGGCACTATCGGGTCTGCAAGTCTACAAATGCGGTGAAAAACCAGGAAAAACCGCTTCGGATGCATGATGCACTTACAATCTATATGTCGCCAGTGACGAAGACACCAAGGACCGGGACCTGCTTCCCGTACAACTGCACTCCCCGCCTCACGGGATCACTCTGCCTCAGACTTCAGCGTCCCTCAAGGGGAATCAACAGCCGAAAATCTGACACCGGGTAAGGGGGGGGGGGGTCCCCAGGAGGGTCTTAAAAAACTTTTTGACCTACATTTCGAATAAGTTTCAAATAGGCTTGAAACACCCTAAAAACATGATTCCACATGAGCGAGGACTTTTTGGTGCTCTGAGAGCTAATTTCCATTGTAATTACCCGATTTGGACGAAAATCACGAGCATGTACTGCGCTTTTCGCGTCCAAAATGTGGCTTAAGCTTTAGATGTTGTGAAGCTGGCACAGAAATTGACTGGAAGTAACACAGGGCTATTATATGGCCTAGAGCAATTTTACAAGGTAATAATTGGGGTAGAGGTGCTATTGGATGCTATGACAGCTACTTCCGGCATTAAAGGCACCTTACCAAAGCATTAAAAAAATGGACAGGGTGGAAGGGGGCCTCTACTGGTGTTATACATGCATTGTAGAATGATTAAACCACTCATTCTGGAGTTTTATTCAAGTTTGAGCGAAACGGCAAGAAATCATGCCGATGGTAACAAAGACAAACAATTGATAGCCGCGTTAGTCGTGGGAAGCTCCTTCCCGATATAGAAGGAGGGTGGGAGGGGGGGGGTCTGAGACCAGGCTTAAAAAACTTTCCGACTGTATATCCGATTTTCGAAAGTTGATTCCCCCTTGGCGTCCCTCAAACCCCGAGAATTGAGCGTAAGTCTTCGTTTGCCATGGCGCAATAGGGGACACCGGGTGCTTGCTGAAATAACCTCCAACGCAGCGAATAACAGTGTCGCATGGCATTTCCGCCTTATATGAAACTGACCGAGTCGGATCTTCCTCGCACTGTTCAAGTGTTGTGGTCAAGTTGTGGTGGGAAGTTCGGGCCGGATGAGACGGTGCAGCCAAACAAAGAAGGGCTGTGGCCAAACAGGTCCTCAATAGGTCCAACGAATCTTGTACGCTTAGCTTTCCAAGAGTCACAAAATGTAAAATAATTTAATGAGATTCGCAGCAATGGACAAAGAACTAGCTAAAGTAATATTGCCCAAGTAATATTCTTATATTCGAGGTCCGTCGCCCACGCAATAGCAACGCTCAGCTCAACCCTGGCCATAATCCTTCGAGGATTGGTCTTCTGGGCGCATATACTACCTGGGGACCCAGTATAGGGGTATTCTCAAATTTCATCCAATTTGTTTCTTCTCCCCAGTTTGTTTCCTCTTTCTATTTTTGCAACATCCGGAACGTGATACTTGCCATCCCCAACCAAGTTTGAAATATGCGCGAGTATCGAAAAGATCCTGCGTTGCATCTGGTTCTGTCAAGAGCCACGATCCAGTTCGCATCGGCAATTATTCTGAGGCACCCCCGGAAGAGTTCCGGTAAGGGATGGAAATGGCTCGGAAAACGGGCGCACTCGATAAAGCGACGAGGAGTCAGTCATCGTGATACTCATGCAATTAGATCGCGTTGTGGAAATATTGTGGATCGATAGCTAGAACATCCCAAATCTTGAGCCCGATTCCACTTTCTCGCGGCGACGATTTCTTTTGGACAACTTGGGACTCACGAACTACGCAAATTTTAATTAAACCCCGCCAGTTATATACGGTTCCACAAGCTAGAAATAGCGATACCCAAAAATACCAAAAGAAGTGACCACAGAATATCAACTGGCCTCACTTTTACTTCTGTGGTGAGGAGGTCTGCAAAACCATGACAATTCTTTACAGACATGGCTGCTTGCGCGATCTTATCCATTATTGGAGTTTCTCTGGCTGCGAAGAATTCGATCTCCTCGGACTGGGATTCTGTGAAGGCCGCCAGCGCCATTGACGGAAATGGGACGGGGATCTCCTCCTCGGTGAGGTCGTAGTATTCTTGGTCCGACTCCGTCGCAGTCTCCCACTCCTTTTCCTCTCCCGCCGAAAGGCGGTTTCTTCCTCCTCAGACTTGATCTCGATTTCTTCAAAAATAAAATCTGGTTCGGGAGGTAACGCTGCGATCTTTGCCCGAACCTCGATGGATTCTGAAATTACCCTCGAGGCGCGCTCAGTGTCTCCTTTCTCGGAGAGGTAGCCCGTTAGTTCATCTATGGCTTGGACCAGAGCAACGAGGAAGTATGTCTCCGTTTTGGTGACCTTTCGCAAGATGCTGACTGCTTCTTCGCAGGCAGCAATGGATTCGTTGTGAAGATCAAGTTTCCGCAGTATCTGCGCGAGGTTACGGAGGCTACTCGCGAGGGATGGCATATGTACTGGTGCCAGCAAAACCAGCTCACGATATAACTTGTTGGCCTTCTTGGCATTGTCAAGAGCTTCATCTAGCCATCCCTGAGTCGCGAGCCGAAGGGATAGCGAATGTAAACATCTGGCTCCCAATTCCTGCCTTCGAACTGTGTGAGCAAAATTTCCCCACAGCCGCGGCGCGTCCTGAATATATATCGATGTTGCTTCTTGGATGGCCACCAGAGCCTCCTCCTCCCTTCCAACTGAAGCTAGACAAGAGGAGAAAATGTTGAGATAATAAACAAGCCCATGCTTGCGATGCTCCGTAGGTTTTTCATCGGCTGCTCTCCGGCAAATTGCAACTCCTCGTTCTGCGTCCCCGAGGGCCCATCCAAGGGGACCTATGTGTTCACGGATAGCTGCAAGTTCTGCTAGCAGATTTCGAGAGTAGAAGGAGTATAGTTCTGGGTCCTCCGTCCAGTCTCCACTATCTGCATTTAACACTACCCTTTTGAGAATTTGTAATGCCTCTTTGGTTCTCCCTGTGCGCTGAAGTATCCGCGTCTGAAGTAGACAGAGAAATAAGCCATCTATGGCTGTGAGCTCTGAAGGAAGTAGAAGCTTGTTCACTTCCCGTACGCCCGCGATGGCCTCGGGAATTCGGCCCATATCATACAGGACAAAAGCCCGATGAAGGTGAAACCAACGTAGTTGGTCGACGTCATCCGCATCTTCTGCGTTGAAGCACAAGCGACGACGCTCAATGACTTCATCCACCACTGCCAGAGCATTATCAAGCAACCCGACTATCCAGCAAGCCTGGGAATGGTCGCAGACCATGGCGTCAATGGACGACCACCCAGTTTGGGGGGTCGAGGTCGGCGTAGCTTGGAAGTAGCTGACGATCTCGCCCATTATTTCTATCAGGACCAATTGGCTGGAACGAGTAACAATCTGAAGGATATCATCCCGAATAATACCGAATGCCCGATTGATGAGAATATCGGACTCCGAAGATGGGTTCGCCATGAAGGAGGATATAAGTACCCGCAGGATGGTTATGGCCTTCCTGAAGTGCACAATAAATATGTTTTGGATCAATGGAGAGATGCCAGTTGGAGGGTCCGAAGGACTGAGAAAGTATATCCGAACAGCATCTTCAATGTCCACGCCACCGGACGGATTGAGGTTGCCAAGCTCCACCATTAAATTGGGGGTTGCAATTAGGATTGGTAGCGGTGAATCATTGTCAGGCTCCAAAAAAATACCCAACCTCTTGAGGTTAGTGCTAAGATCTAAAGAGGTTTTTTGCTCCCTGAGATAGAGGTAGGCATGGAGGAGGCAGAGGAATTGGGAGGAAAATTCTTGGGGATAGAGGTGAGCAAGATTGCGAAACAGAACAACACTGTCTGCAATCATGGGAAGAGAAAGACTATCCTCTTCCGCTGCTTTACATATCTGATGAATAAATGAGTTGATATGTTCTCCGTTCGGGGGTTGTGTGGATCCCGAGAAACCGAGAACTATCTGGAAACCCTCTTTCGAGGCCAGATATGCCTCGACGTGCCGATCTGCGGATGCCAGGGATTTCGCCAAAATAAAAAGGGCCTGAGGAGATAAAACTGCTTGAAATTCTTCCTCACTCCAAGGAGAAACTGCTGCTCCAGATTGAATGATTTGTTTGACCATTGGGCGGCACAGCGTCACTGCCTCTTGAGCAACGGAGATAGCAGGTTCTAGTCCGCCGGTCTCGCGCAAATTGGCCGCATGGTTAACCAATAATGCCGCAGAATATGCTTGATCATGAATGCCTGCTTGCAGTAAGTTTGGCCATAAATGACGCCAGATACGGAGTGCCTGCTCGCTGGCTTGCAAAGCTAGTTTGTATCGCATTTGATATCGGTAGTATGTTGAGAGTTTATAGTGTGCATATGCGAGGGGTGGAAGAACTTCTGCAGACCAGCCACAAGAATTTGAATAGCGAAGAATCTGAACCGCCAACACCTGCCAGGCAATGGCTTCTGAAGTCATTCCCAGGCTATCCAGATCTGTCCCAACGGTAACTATCATGGTTACTGAGGAGTCGATCTGTAGCTCAGTAGGGTTTTCGTGAATTTTGAGAACCATTCCCAAGATCCGATTCAAGAGATGCAAAGGTGTTGTAGGTCGCGCCAAGACTGGTTTGCCTGCAGGCGGTATGTGATGTGCATCAAGAGCCAGATTCCCGCCCGCCACAATTTGTTGAAGCAAGTCGATCAGGCGCAGGGTCTGCACGGAGAGATATTGAAATTCCAGACTTTCATGTGTTTGGTCCTTCAGAAAGTTGGAGTTAAAAATATGACATTGGTGACAGCTCGCTTACTGAGGATATTATCTCGATTGTTCGGTCCACGAAATCCTGTCCGAACTCGTCCTTCAGCAGCACGCGCGACATGAGTCCCTCCATGCGCCGCAGTGTCACTTGGTTTTCGACATGGTTCACAACTAAGGTTTGTTCAATGCGCAGAGATGTATGCTCGCTCCGGGCAACAGAAAACGCCTTGTTCATTTTCAGCACAATTATTCAGACAATGATTCATAGGCTCCGCATACCGTGAATTTACGATAGCACTGATTTACATGTTTCCTCAGACGTTTAATTTCAGCCTCGACCTCGTCGCGCCTCATCCAAACTTTGATAATGGAGCCGAAACCTCGGACTCCAGGTCTACGTTCCACGGGAAAAATTTTGCGACAATTGTCAAGGACGTGTAACATGTCTCTGGAAACTTTTATGAGAACCCCAACAACGGCGAAATGGAACACTCACGCCTTCAAATCACCCAGGGCGCCTAACAGCGCGGGTGTCTGGTATGCATCTTCTTGCCCACGAGTGAGATTGGCGAGGTCAGTAAGTGACCGGAGGACGTCGTTCGCGAGTTCGCGGGTCCGTCGTCGATTTTCACTGACCTGTAATTTCTGATTCAGAGTGATGCTCATTGCTCACAAACAGCAAGTAATCAAACGATCCCGTACTTTTTCTAAAGATTGCTTGATGCTCTCGCCGACCTCGATGAGATCCTTGATGAAGGTTGCGAGCGTGATCAACGTCATGGTGGCCGTTATCGCGTCCATTATGCTCCAAGACTGGGCGAGGCAGGGAAGGCGGGTAGTGGAGGTAAAGAACAAGAGGCGCCGAGTAAAGCTTCTGCAAAGATATTTACATAAAAGTTGTTCGACAGTGTGGGTAATTCGGATGCTCCAAGACTCGAGAAGGGCCACCTCAGCCAAACCTCAGCCTAACTGGAGATCGCCATACGGACGAAACTTCAAAAATTCGGTCATCTGGGAATAAAGGCCAGGAACGATAGAGGGGATCTTCAAGCCTCAAGCTTAAGGCTTACATTATCAGGGCGAAGTGCAAGGGGAAGTGTCCAATCTGGGATTCGGGTTTGCCACGTGGGACCTTCGGTTGACTGATAGGTCACCGGGGTTCAACTTCTGGTTCCTGTCACTGGAAATTCAAGTATGGCCCCCCGGTTTCAAATGTGACCTCCTGATTTTTTCCCCTTCCTATCTATCACTCATCGGATTTGAACTCGAATTTATTATTTGACTTGAATACATGATGCGTATACCCGGATGGATTTGGCGCGTTGCCAGCTGAGATCAATTACTGTGCGCCGGAGGTCGGGGATAGTAATCTTTAGTTGGATTCATTTGTGCCCTATAAATAAAGCTAACCTTTAATGCACAGCACTGCTATAGTTTTTTGGATTTTTTTCCGAAGTGAGGTGATCGTGTTCAAAAACGTTTATGTTGAATTTCGTGAAACTGTACCCGAACTTATGTAGCACGATAGGTTCTATCCAAAAAAACTGGAGAACCTGATGTGCCCGATATCGTACTCTGGCATCTCGGCTTATCCAAGAACTTCAGGTGCGACTTACATAAAGGTCACGACTGCGAACATCTATATTTATTGCGGCCGCTGTGGCCCCGATTCTTCATCTTGATAAGGGACGCCCACCTTGCACACTCGTCTGGTAGGTTCACAAGGTTCACATGCGGATGTGGTTCAAGAGATCGTCGATCTCACTCGTTTTCAGAATAGCATTCATCGATGGTCCAGTTTGATAAACGCTCGATCAGCTCGAACTCAGACTCATCGGATACAGAGACGCTGACGGACGAAGAATGGCAGAAGGACCTGGCCAAACTTCAGAAAAAGCTCAAGAAGTATAATCGCGCTAAGCAGCGTGGGGATGTGGGGACTGCTGAAAGGCTCAAGTCCGAGATCGGTCGAGATATGCGGGGGCTTGCTGAAAGCGCCAGCGACCCCGAAGTACGCGCGAAATGGACGAAGAATGCCGACGAATTCGACAGCGCATCAGAATCTGACAAAGATAACATGTTGATGAACATCGGGAAGGGATTGGGGCTCATCATAGCGTCGCCATTCCTCTTGGCTGGCGGTGTACTATATGGTGTGGGTCTTTTCACCAAGGGTTTGGGTGATCTGTTAACGGGTGGGCTATTGGGCGGGCGTTGAAGTGAGTTGTGCCCAAAAATTCTCGAGTGAGTGAACTTGTGGTCCCCTATACATGCTCACAGTTCGAGTCCAGGTGTGAATGTAAACTAGTCCCTGTCAATATCATCATACGAGTACAACACATGTCCATGTATGAAAGAACGTACAAAGATCATTTTATTGAAAGCCCAGATAGCTAAGAATGAAGTGAATTACGCAGCTGAGATACACATATTGCGAACACGGAAGAATTATGGGGCTTGGCGGAGTTATAGAACACGCCCGGTCCCAGTCCCACCAACGCCATTCAAATCTGTAAGCTTAATTCCCTTGGGGCGCAACACCTCCGAAAGCGGGATCCATTTATTCTTTCCAACTCGCGCCTGAAAACGGTGTTCAACACAATGAGACGAACCGTCGCCAACAAATTGCATCTCACTCTGAGGTTGGCCACTTGATACATCTCATTTGAATTTCTTTCAGGACGGGGAAGCTCTCAGATTTTAGCTGTTCGAAGATTTCTTTGATGGCGGGTTCATGCCCACGGTCCCTGAAAAGAAGGGGTATACAGAAATCGGCTGGTTCGGTGCGGATAGAGACCGAGGTGACATACAGAGTGTGAAATCAAAATGAATCTTGGCGAGCGCGGTATGCGGGGTGGAGCAGGCGATAAAGTTTCCGGGGAGAACCTATGAATTTTGGTGAGAGGGTAGTCGGCGCTGGGCGATGAATCAAGAATAGAACACCGACTTTGGCCTCCGGCGCGGCCTTCTGAAACGGGGAGACTACCACGACAGTATTGAGGCTTGTGCACAGATTAAATACGTCTATTTTGATGAGAATTTCAAGCGGAGCAGTAAGCTGGAGAAGTTTGCTGCCATGGCGCTGGAGGAAGGCGGTAGAGGCCGGGACATCTGCAAGTCTGTTTAACTCGACCTCTCGTAAACATTCGAGGCTACGAAGAAGGAGATAAAAGTAAGCCATCACATTCACGAAACATATTATGAGCACGCACGGCAGCTGCAAGCCAATATCAAGAACAGATGGAGAATCACCTAGAATTCTCAACATTTGTACGTTGGGCAGAGCAGAAAATCCTGGACGAGGCGCTGAGAACGATACTTTCGATGATCTAGTAGGATTGTATGCTGTCCAGGTGAGGCGCATCAGGGAAGTGAAAGGTGTAAGCACGATGGGGTCGAGAAGGTCGTGGGTCTTCTGGGAACCCTGATACACCATTGCATGTAGAGACACGTTGAGGTCTTCGAGGGTGGCCCCCTAGTCTCTCCGACCCTTGTCAGTTCCAGCAGGCCGGTGATATTAGCATACTTCAAATTTTCTGAAGGCAGCGGCTGCGGCGGCGACGACGACGACGGTAAAAATAACGAGGAAGCTTGCGAGGAAGACAACGACGTCATGGCCGACAAAATTTGAAAATTCGATGGGGTCATGCTACACAACGTTTTCTGAGCCGCGCGACGAGGGTGTCAATGTAAACAGAAATACTTACTCTAATCTTGTGTATTTGACGACGGCCTCGAGTTTCGGATCATTTCTTACGACAGTGCGAATTGCATCGTCCCAGCTCTCTGGCCCTAGGATGAAGTGAAGAGACTGGAGAGATGGGACATTGGCCACTTGGCGAAGGTAGTCTGGGAATGTGTACCCTCCGCGCACGAAGAGAATTTGAAGGCTTTGAGACTGTCCCAACGCCGATGCCAGAGCCTCCGCACGGTACAAAGTAAGGTTTCGGTACATGTCGGAGGGGGTAATATAGGGAAAATCAAAGGTTTCCTGGACTGTAATGAGGCCCGGTTTTGTGATGAGCCCGAAACAATAGCGCACCATTTTATCCCATTTCGGAATGAGGGCGACAAGTGTCTCTAAAAGTTCGGTAACCTGTTTGTTTTTCTTGGGCTTTTGCTTTTGTTTGACAGCATCAACGACAATAACTCGCCGAGGACTGATGAGCGGAAGGCCGCTGCATAGTCCTCGGACCGAGTCTGTGGCCCATATATCGAGCGTGAGGAAGAGATCTGTAATATTTGGAGCGAATTTGAGAATGCTATGCATGGCATTGCCAAAGCCACCCTCGACGCGCAATTTCTTAATACGCAGCCCGAATTCTTTGTTGATTTGAGGACCGTCTGGAGGGTTTCTGCCTGAGCAGTGGTGCGGAGGATTACAACATGATACAGGAGAGGCGTCGATACGCGAAGCCATGCTTTGCAGACGAGCAGGTACGTCGACGAGGAGTAGCCGGGTTCCAGAAGTGCCTTCTTTGAAGTATCAGAGAACACTTCGTCGGGATGCTTAAGCAAGGGAGTCAGAATTTCCGAGAGGATTTCGTCGGGAATATGTTGGGCCGTGGGCTGGCCATGACGAACAATGGGAAAGAGAGTGGAACCCAATAGTATGTAGGGTCGGGTTTGAAATTGAAATCAGAGACTGTAACCAAATAACCGTTGGCTGCAGCCAAACATTGGCCAAACAAATAACTCACTCCAACAAAAAAAACCGAGTCTCAATTCATGCTACTGCAATTTGGCGCCAGGAGGAAGAGAAAGAGCAATGAAATTTAAACAAAAGACAAGGTAAATTCGTTAACACTATGCAACGAGTCGGTACATATCGTCACATCGTGGCTGGCACGTAGCGAGTTGAGGAGGTAGGTCTGGCAGCTGGACGGCCATTGACCTCGACGATTTCCGCGGTCGTAACGTTCAAGGTTTTCGTTGTTTGTTGCGACTTGGGTTAACGCTCATTTCGAGATGAGCTTGCTTCCGTCCCGACTCTGATTTCGACTTCGAGACCAATGTGCTGGGCGTGCGGTAGGGAAAGCGGGGACGCGGTGATGAGGAGCGGTCTGTGTGCGAGACGACGTGGAAGCTACGGAGCGTCGCTACAAGAAAAAAGGTCAGTTCCAGCTATCCCCACCAAGTAAAAACACATACCGCAGCATATTGGTCTGAATTTTGGGTATCTTGCAGCTGAGCATCGGAAACAAAACGAGTACAAAACCAAATCCTAGAGCACCGGGTCTGAAAGCCAAAGCGAGTTGCAGAGGGGGCATGGCGGGTGTTGCGTCTAGAAAGGTTGACGGCACTGGAGAGGACTTCGCACGTGGGAATTTACAGAGATTGATGTGCTTCGGGGAGCTTGCGATTGCGATCAAGAGCGCGGAGGGCTTGAGCGCGCGCGAGGGAGCGAACAATTTGAAGCTCAAGCAGAGCGTTGCAGGAAAGCTAAAGAGTCAAGCTTCAGTACATAAGGTCAAAGACGAAAAGGAGGGCGTACCAATGGGTGCAGTGCAGGAGCTGGAAAACCGAGGCGAAGGATGGAGCCCGAATGCACGACAAAGTAAAGCGACACGACACGACGACAAAGCAGTACAAGACGAAGCAAGAATAAAGGAGCAGAGCCTGAAAGAAGACCAAAGGCATTTGCAGAGCAAGTCGAACGGGGACCGGAAGTTGGAGAGAGTAAGGGCTAGCGATACACAAGCTACGCATTCGGGAAATCAGGAGGAGTATCGGATGTACAGAAGGTGGACCCACGACAGGTGGTAATGATACAGGTGGGGGCGGAGGCCGTTGTTGACGCAGCCAGCATTGGTGATAGATACAAGCGATAATCTGAAAGCGTTTCAGGGAAAGAACGACAAGAGCAGAGTCAAGAAGAGACGTACAAAAATACAAGTAGCCATGAAAGCCAGGTACCCAGTAGAGACAGGACGGCGAGAACACCAAAGGGTGGAGGAGGCAGCGCTTCGGGGCCGAGATTGTCCGCGACGGCGAGGAGCACTGGCGGAGGAGCGTGGGGGAAGTGAAAGGCACCGTGATCTGGATTCAAGAACGTGGGGCGGCTGATTCTCAGTCAGCTCGGCCGCAATATGGAATAAGACAGAGCGTACTTGGCATCCCACGAAGCCGGCTTTCCGGGTAATGACAGGACGGCGAGATCGCCAACGAACCGAGGTGAGCGAGGCCGGACCGAGGCAATTGTCGCAGGGGGGCCGCCGGAGGGAGGAGGGAGGAGGGAGTCGGAAAGGAAAGCCGTAACTCAAGCAAAGGGTAAAGAGCGTGGGGTCTAGGTCCTAGTTAGCTCGACTGCAATATGGAGTAAGAGGGCAGACCGTACTTGACATCCTAGGAAGCAGGGTTTCCGAGTAAAGACAGGAACGGCGAGGTCGCCAAAAGGGGTGGAGGAGGGAGGCAGCGCGTCGAGGCCGATGTCGGCGGCGGGGAAGAAGCCTGGCAGAGAGAGGCGGATGGCATCGTGATCTGGGGTAAAGAAGGTGGGCTGCTGAGTCCTAGTCAGCTCGGTAGCACTGCGTGACAAGAAGAGAGCGTACGTCGCAACAAGCAGCATAAACAGACATCCGAGTAACGACAGGACGGCGAGATCGCCCGAGGACGGAGGGTAGCGCGTCGACCGAGACGGTAGTACGGCGGGAGAGGACCGCAGGAAGGAAGAAGGGATGCGCGGAGGAAGGGTCGTATCTCATGCAGAGGGTAAAGAACGTGGGTCTAAATCCTAGTCAGCTCGGTAGCACTGCGGGAAAAAGAGGGCGTACGTCGTATCCAGTAATGATCCAGTAACGAGTAAAGACAGGCAGGGCGAGTCGCCAGGACCGAGGCAGTCCGCAGGGGAAGGAGGACCGCGGGAAGAAGAGGGAGTCGGAAGGGAGAGCCACATTACAAGCAAGGGTAAAGAACGTGGGGGCTAAATGCCAGTCAGTCTGGGAAGAGAACGAGGGACGAAAGAGCGTACCCAGTATCAAGTAAATCGAGCATCCGCGTCCAGCAATGTATATATATCCGGTTGGGTGAGGGTCCGGTACTTCCTCTGGGTCTGAAGGGAAGAGAGGACGATGAGCGAGCGAAGCGTGGCAAGCGTGGGGCTGGAAAGCAAGAGTGACATACCGAACTAAGCAGTAATTTATGTGCACCAGCAGTGTACACCCCTTAACGCACAATAAGTGCTAGAGGTACACGAAGGAATGAAACTTACCCAAAAATCGGTCTGCTAGATGTCTGGATATATCATCATGAGCGGACAACGGCAGGAGGTAGAAAGAGTACATACAGAGATGGAGAAAGAAATAGATTGAAGCACTCCAAATAGAAAGAAGAGATATAGCAGTGGCGTCGTGCCATGTATTGGGAAAATCTGAGAAAGTGTCAGGGAACGACGCCAACAAAGCAGGCGGGGACGTACCACGGGAAAATCGGAAATATGGCTATAACAAGCAAAGGAACACACACCAAGGCACACCCGACTCAAGACGATCGTCACCGTCGAGAATCTGAAGAACGCCGTGAGAACAGGAAAGACAGCCTAGAGGAATGGAAACATACCGCGTGGGCGTCTTGAGATTTCTAGCAAATAGCACGACCAAGCGGACCCTTCCGCTTCGAGGATACGGGAAATGGCGCGTTCTCCCCGCTGCGGTGACTCTTCTGCGTCCGCTTGACGCCGCCGCTAGGCTTCTTCCCGTTGGAGGCCACGTCTTGTCCTTGATGACACCACGGCTGCGAGTGCCCGCCGCGTTTGTGCGGTCGGTGAGCACCGCAGATGCGCCGACGCCGGTGGTGGAGCAAGGTAACGTGACGGTACAGACTGGAGGGGGAGGCGGCGAGGACGTGGGGACGGAGGAGGTAACACGGCGAGGGCGGCGGCGATGCATCAACGAGCTGTGCGGAACGCGCACTGTGCGGGACGGCGGCGCGAGCTTGAGGCGCTTGGCGAGCCGAGCGTTCTTGAGGCCGTCCTGCTCCTCGTCGGACTCGAGCTCTCCGCGGCTCCTCTTGAGGGAGCGGATGGCGGGAGCGTATGCGGCGAAGTCATGAGTGAGGAAGTCCGTACCAGTCGAGTCGAGGGAGAGTCCGGCGACCTGAGGAGCAAGGACGACATCGGCAACGCGAAGAACGTGCCGAATGACGCGGCGACGTCGGTGAGGCTGGAGGATAGAGGAATATGGAATGCGAGCTGGATGTGCGGCGGGGGTGACCTTGACGCGCTTGCGGGCATATCCAGTATCGAGGCCATCGTCGAAGTCCTGCCTGGTCCTCTTGATGAACGACAGGCCGCCAAGGCGAAGAGCAAGGGAGGAAGCAGAGAGTATGTTGTTGGAGGTCATGATGAGGGTTCTGGTCAAGAGGGAGTACAAACAGCTCGTGTTTGAATCTCCGCTTGTTTGTTTGGCTTCACGTGCCGACAGGGGTGTCGGCGTCGAAAAGACGCGACGGCGAGGGCCAGGGAATAGAAGGACGCGCCATATGCGCTAAAAAGAGAAGAGGATTAGCCCAGTTATACATTAGGTGAATAAGTTTACCTTGCAAGCACCAGCAACGATAGAAAGAGTAGTTGATTGGATTGAATGCGACGGCGTCGACGGACCAGAATAAAGTGAAACGGATGGACGGGCGCTACAACCGGCACAGAATGATCTTGAAATCGCTTAGCTGGATGCAGGACGGTGGGATTGCGCAGACTTACTCTTTTTGGTGATTTCTTTCCCATTTTTGGAAGCTCTTCAAGAGTAGAGCAGAAGACCTTTCCTCCGTCCATAGATAACCCATGCACCCAGGACAGCCATGGCTGTCATACTCCAAATGTTTGTTGGCTGATTTGGATGAGTATGGGGGAAGATGGGGTGAAAGTCAAATGGCAAAGCTTCGTCGCATCGCCTCTCGGTGTATTGGGACGGGCTCCCCGGGTATTTGGACACTCGAAAAGCACAAATTTATAGGAGAATTCGAACGACGTCGTGAAAACTGCCGAACCGAGAGGAACATCGATCGAGGGTGGGAATCGTCAACTGACTCGTCGAGGTTTCCGTCCAGAGCCCTGACAAGTCCGATCCGAATACGGAATTTCCTTTCGTTGCAGACGATCAATTGACTGGAGTCCTCGATTTCAAGTATCGGTGAGGATTTATCCCAAGAGAAGGCCCAAGGGCCTGACCAGACCGTGATCAAGCTGCGTCTGCTGCGATACGGACAAAAGTCGGTCATCTGGGAAATAAAGACCAGGGAAAACGGGAAAGCGGACGATTGCGACGGGGATGGTCTTCAAGCCTCAAGTTTAAATTATCAGGGTGAAGTGCAAGGGGAAGTCCTTTTTTTTCCAGCATCAACAAGTTGTTCGCGTTTGCTAGTGGCGTGGACACGTGGTAGCTTCGGCCAACTGATAGGTCACCGGTGTTCAACTTCCAAGTATGGCATAAATATGTATTGAAAAGGCCGCCCGGTCCCAATTTTGTACTATTTTCTCTTCCCCATCCGTCACTCATCCGAATTGAACTCGGATTTATTTTATTTGACGTGAATATGTAGTAACTTAAAACATGCATGCATATACCCCGATGGATTTGGCGCGTTGCCATTTGAGATCCGTTACTATACGCAGGAGCCTGGGTTAGGCATAGTCCCATAGAAGTAGTTGAATTTTTTTTTGAAGTGGGATGATTGTGTTCAAAAACTTTACAGTAAATAATATTCATGTTCAACATCATCCAAACAAAAAACCTGACCAGGTGGAGAACCTGATGTGCCCGATATCGTCTTCTGGCACCTCGGCCGGTGCGACTTACATAAAAGGTTATGACTGGGAACATCTATATTTATTGGGGCCGCTGTGCCCTCTTGATATGAACCAATACGTCGGTCAAGGTCTTGCAGACAGATCTCGAAAGTTGGCCCGCCTCCCTTCAAATGATTCCATCTTTACCGATTGTGAGTCAACGTCAAATTTCGGAGGAAAACCTTCTGATCTATCTCAAGTCAAACACTTCAGCGCAAAATCCTACACTCTCGATATTCAAACCTCAACAACCTGTACTCATGGTCTTTCCATCTGTCCTGACGTCAGGAGCGGTCTAGTAACACCACATTGCAGGTGTGCTACTGAGCCTTCAATTTCAGTGGCTTCTTCGTTTCATTTTTGTCGTGATTGCATTTCAACCACTCATTCCGGATGCCAACAAAAGCGACTTGAAAACTCACTCATGCCGAAATTGCAGACTCCAACACGCGCCATTTCCCGTCAAAATCGTGTGTGGCCCCGATTCCATTATTTATTTTAATCTCTGTTCCAAGACGCTAGTTCACGTTACGGTAGGCCATGTTGAATTGCCGTTCGGATCCATTCAATGATCGGGGATCTTCACGAACGCTGGCGACCAAAGCGCCTGGAGAGCCTCCTCGGCGGGTAGCGAAGCTGGAGGAAGGGCTCCGCACTAAACACATATTAAGACTTCATACAGGACGTCAGAGATGCGAGGAACATACGCAGGAGGAACATTGATGTAGCTGCGGCGGTGAACAAAGGTGTTGAAGGAGGATTTTCCCATGTATGACCCGTCTGAAAAATGCGCATATGAATATGATTATGATGCGCCGATGGGATATGGAAGAAAGACGCACACCCCGACTCTCCTTGGCCACCGAATGGCATCTCGTGGACTGGTAGGATGAATATGAAGGTCAACAAAACAGTCAGACAACCAAATCCGTGCATACCGCCAAGTTGGGTAAAGGTGTCGTTCAAGACGAGTGTACCGCTGCTGGTAGACTCGAGGACTATATGAAAGAAGGTTGATCAGACAGTATTAATTAATCAACAGCACTCGAAAAGCCACACACATTTGTTCTTGGTTTCCTCGGAGTCGGTGAAGACGTAGATAACAAGAGGGGAGGGACTGAGGGGAGGGACTGATAAAATGGGTTACTTAAGTTCGTCCATCCACAAAAAACAAGCTAGACTCTGACCGTCCACGAATGATCTCGATGGCTTCGCTCACATCATCGACTGGCACTATCGGGATGATTGGACCAAAAATCTCGCTGCAAGTGAAACGTCAGCACCGCAGCTCGCTGTGCATGTAGGTAATTATACGCACTCTTCCATCAGCACATCATCAAGTCCCACGTCGGCCACCAGGGTAGCATCGATGCGCCTAGTGCCCTCGGAACTCCCGCCGTGCACGACATTTCCTTTCGTCCGCCGGAGAAGCTCTGTAAGACGCGCGTGATGCTGTATGCTAAGGATGGCACCCATCTCAGACAGCGGATCCAATGCCCCTTTCGGATGTGGCCAGAACGTGCGGTACGCCTTCTTGAACGCCTCAACTGCGGCGTCTTGGTGCGCCCGTGGACCAAAATGTAGTCCGGTGCTACGCACAGCTGAACAATTAATTTAAATTCGCGATTGTTGCGCGGACAACTATAAAACAGACCTGGCCGCAATTCTGCTGTTTCCCCCACAGGATGCGTTTAGCTGCGAGCCGATATCAGTGTTGCCCGCATCGATGAACACAGGGGATTTGCCCCCCAACTCCAGTGCGAGTGGGGTGATGTTCTTGGCGGCGGCAGCGGCAACAAATCTGCCTACGCGGCCGCTCCCAGTGAAGAAAATGTGGTCCCACCGGAGCTCAAGGAGGGCGGTAGTTCGGCGGTGGCACCATTAACGACGTGGTACGCTGCCTGGTCGAGATATTTAGGGAACAAGTCCGCCAGCAGCTGCGCGACCGCCGGATTGAATTCGGAAGGCTTGACTATGCAGGTGCAACCCGCAGCGATGGCCCCAATCAAAGGAATTATCATGGTCCCGTATGGGTAGTTCCAGGGTCTGCGCCGTACTGTCAGGAATAGACAAAGGAAGGTGCTTTGCGCATTCTGGGACGTACATTGGTTGGAGCCATATCTTGAGTGCTCGGCGGCCATCGTAATACGGACTGAAGTATCATTCTATCGATTGAGTATTTGCGGATCGTCCCATCATACTCGACGACGGATGGCTGCCAGGCGCTTGCATCCGGCCTCGGTCCTCTAAGTGCGGATATGATAAAGCATAAATTTTCCGACTCGTCTTGGTTCAAAGCAAGCACGCAGATTGCAACATAGCATACTGCATGTGCCGTAAGTACTTCCAGGTTAGTGAGAAGGTTACGACACAGCCTCCGCATAAGTAACTTGCCATCGACCATCATGTGGGTAGTCTTCGTCACCGCCCCAGAGGCATCGGTGAGGGTAGGTGCTCTATGCGCTGCAGGTAGAGTCATATCTGAGGCAGCTTTTCCTAGGACGTCCAAGCCCTGCTCGAATCCCTCACGACGCGCTTGGCGCTTTAGACTTGTCTTCCGGACCTGCAAAAGGCGAGTTCGCCGTGCTCACGTCGAAAAATCTGGCGAACATTGTCCCCCCGGACCTCGGCGTTCTCCCCCACGTGCCGACGAACTTTCAGCGAACCATTTCGCCAAAGCAAGCCTGGAAGAGATCAACAAGTTCGTGCGCGAAAACGAAAAGACGCTCCAAGAGACGCTCGAGCTCTCTACACACCACTGGGTTGTCATGGAACACGAAGTGTCTCGTGGGGTCGAAGCAGAGCTGCATCGTGTGCGAGCAGAAGTTCGAGTTCAATGAGGACGAGCCTAGCGGGAGCGAGAATTCCGAGACGGATACACGAACGAGTTTCGCGCGGCGCGGATTGACCAGGAGGATGTGCTAAGTATGCTGAACAATCTTGACATTGCGAATATGGACTGGCGGACTGGGCGGATGACGAAGGAGTAGTTGATGATTATGAGGTCTAGAAAGAAGTCTCGTCGAAGGTGGTGCATGGTTTCCTCAAGGCTAAATAAAGATCATTTGGGACGTCTGGATTGCACGACATGACTATGACCGACAAGAGCCCATTCATGCGGAAAGATGGAATCGAGTCTCTTGTCATACGTTACCTTGAATTCAAATTTGAAAGTGTTTGTGGTATCGCATGCAAAATCAGCAAAAGTTGAGCGTTGAGCGAAAGAAGCACCGCTCGGGTCCATCCGGTCCGGACTGATCCGGCATGCTTCAGACACGGTCGGCTAAGACTTGCGAGCTTTCTAGTGTCAAGAACTGAACAGAACCAGCCGGTGTCCAGATATCTGCCCGAGTGCCCCGGGCCCACCTTAGTATATACGCGATGCGGTGTGATTTTCAAATGAGCAGGTTCAAGTTTGGCATAGAATTGATGCTGACTTTGTATAAAACATCATGGCGCCACAGTGATGCTCGAGATGCGGAAGCTCGTGGTCGTTCCAAAAGCCGAGGATGAATTACAGGACCTAGAATAGGATGAAACTTTCCCAAAGCATCATCGAGCTTCCTTGGGTCTTGATTAATTGATGTGCCAGGACCACTGTGAAACACGCCGAGCGAGGATTCAGCAAAGCGCTTTCTGCCAGCGACCAGAAGGAGGTATCAATCTCTCATGAGCGGTATGTTGCCACCACCATGTATACCCGCCAGAGCCACGAGATCCTTAAAATAACTTACCACCGAGTTGGTTGAACCGAACGGCGGCCAACATTGAATCTGCCTGCCCAAAATCCATCGTTGAAAGCAGATGAAATCAGGTTCTGATGCTACCGTCTCTCCATTTATTTCGTGAGATGTTTTCTGTCCAGGCCCAGAAACCCACAATTCCAGGTCAATGTTTCTTGCCGCCCGCTGTTGTCTGGGGTCTACAAGTGCTACTAGTATTATCGGATCTGCGCTGCTAGGAGATAGTGTATTGTTACTTCTGTAACCCGGCATTCTTTATTCGGACCGTGTATTATGCAACCTGGTACTGATCTGCTACCCGCGAAGAGGCTCGTGCTATGTTCCGCATTGAATTGCGGGAGGAATACAAATACTCCGATAAGATCAAATACATAAGATGATTCCGCGGCAAAATCTGTGCTGCCCTTATGATTTCAGCCGATGGAGCTGGAGACAGGTTCGACGCGAATGGAAAATGCGCAATGAATAATCGCATGCAAGACCAAAGTTCAAACATCTCCCTTTTCCCCTCTCGCTTGAAGTTGCGTAGTATATGCTACGTGACGATAGACAACCCACTGACAGTCTAAGGGGAATGCGGAAGACAGATCGCGAACTAAATTAAATTCGTTCTCATAATAACTCGCTCCCAGAAGGCAACATTGTCCGGACATCTTGCCAATATCTCATTCATATAAATATATACTCGAGTTACTGATTCTGCTGCCACATCTTACCCGCTTGACTGAATGGCTCAAGATTTCCCCCTCGACGAGGCAGGAATCATTTCCACTTCCCTTGAAGGAATTCTCTATGGCTGATAATTCATTTTGTCCCCCGGCATATCACAACTAAATATTTACTGCAGGTTTCTCCGTGCTCATGTTCATAGGGACAATGTGGACCCTCCTCTCCGGCGGCAGTGGCGCACGGATCAATTTCCCCATGGTTGTGGTCGCTTTCCTGCTTTTGACTTTGAGTACCATAGTAAGTCGAGAGAACTCGCAGGTCAAGGGCAGTGGGGCTAATCGATGCGTCGATCCCCTTAGCATATTGCCGTAGACATCAAGCGTATTTACAGCGGTCTCGTTCTCTATCGAGACACCTACCCAGGTGGACCCCCAGCTTGGTTCGAAAACGTGCGCGACCCCTCTTTTATATTCAAGAACATCGTGTACCATATTCAGACCGCTCTCGGGGACGGCGTGGTGGTAAGTATCTTTCTGATTTTTTGGCACTCTTTCACCCCCTTTATCTCTCAGATATATCGAAGCTACATGGTTTGCGCTCAGTGTGGGCTATTATTGTCCCTTCCATTTGTAGCTAGGCGTCTGTGGTAAGTGGCAGAAAATGACCTCCGCTTCTTTTTTCAACCGCCCTGCGTAGGCACTAGTATTGGTACGGTCTATAAAATTACTCAACCCGCCCCCACCTCAAGCGACATTTTCGCCTCGCTACGGGACAATGGGTCACCTCTTTCTATGCGATCACCCTATCCTGTAATTTCATTGCAACTGGTACTATATCCATCTCGATTCCTGGCTCATTAAATTGAAAACCAACCACCACTTAGGTCTACTTGCATACAAATTATGGACCATTGAACGTGGTGTCCACGGTACTCGTGTAGGCAGGGGACTGATGCCGGTCTTGCTGATAATCATCGACGCTGGAGCCCTCTACTCGGCCACCCTCCTCGCCGCACTGATCGGCTTCGTCAACCAGTCAAATGCAACATTTATTGTGCTGGATATGATTCCACCCATCATCTCCATCGCATTTTACATGGTCATCCTCCGCGTTGGACTCGCTCAAAGTACTCGTGCGACGTCGTCTACGAGCACATTTCAGCGGACGCCTTTGCCACGAAACGGAATGAGACCTATGCAGGTACATATCGAGAGTTGGTGGAGGTTGACAATAAGAGGTCGACGTCGGGAAAGGAAGCGGAGAGCCGGAGATGGCCCGGATTGTTTGAACCTACCATTCTGCAAGTTTTTCTTGTCGACGTTGTGGTACATAATGTTCTATCACCACGAGAGAAAAGTTCTGGAGAGGTTTGCCAGTCCAGCAAACACTTCAGAGTAGCTGTATGAATATAATTCGTGTGCATTTTGGCGCGTTAACAGCAAGCGCGCGTCGGCAAATTAATAGGACTCGACACTCTTAAAAAGAAGACAAGTGCAGCTTGAAGTATGATGCCGTGATTCTTGTTGTCGTCTCACGTCGGTCAATGGCCGAGATGCCCGGCTATACCGGATATACCTTGCAAAGTGAAGCCAACTCGGTAATGTTCATGAAATTAGTTGAGGTATGTGCCGCAGCAGCTACAGGTAATTTCTGTGTAAGATTCCCAGACTTGCTTGTTTCTCTCCTACCAAGCACGAACCCTAGCGGTGTTTCCTCGGACCCACAACAAGATGCCCCAAATGTGTCCGGTACAGTGGCCAGCATACCCAGATTCTTGTGGACACTGCTCCAAAGATCGCCGTCGACTCACCGAGCAAGAAAATTCGAAATTAAATAATGAAATATCTACATTGGGTTTTTATGTGAGGTCTTCCGCATACTTACCCCGATGGATTTGATGCGTTTCCAGGTGGGGTCTGCCAGGAGGTTGGGGATAATACCATGGGTAGTTGAAATTTTTTGAAGTGAGGTGATCATGTTCAAAGCCTTCAATAATATTCATGTTGAATTTCGTGAAATGCACACAAACTTACGATAGCAAGTTTTGGGAGGGTTGTATTCAAAAAAACTTGACCAGGTGGAGAACCGGATGTACCCTATATCGTCTTCTGGCGTCTCGGCCTGTCCATGAACATCGGGTGCGACTTACATCAAGGTTACGACTGTTATTGCAGTCGCTGTGGCCCCGACTCCCCATCTTGATATGAACCAAAGCGTCAGCCAAGGTCTTGCAGACGACGCACAGATCTAGAAAGGTGGCCCGGCTCCCTTCAAATGGTTCCATTTTTGCCAATTGTGAGCAACGTCGAATTTCGGAGGAAGAGTTTCTGATGCATTTCAAGATAAACCTTCTCAACGCAAAATCCTACACACTCCCGATATTCAACTTCAACAACCCTTACTCACGGCCTTTCCATATATCCTGGCGTCAGGAGCGGTCTAGTAACACCGCATTGCAGGTAAGCCTTCAATTTGTTGGGTTCTTCGTTTCATTTTTGTCGTCGCTTGCATTTCAACCACTCATTCCGGATGCCATCAAAAGCGACTTAAAAAAAACTCACTCATGACGAAATTCCAGACCTTCAACACGGCGTCAGATTCGCCTGTGGCCGCAATTCGGTTCTTCATTTTATTTTATGCTCCAAAACCCTAGTTCACGTTACGGTAGGCCATGTTAAAATGGCCGTTCGGATCCATTTAATGATCGGGGATCTTCACGAACGCTGGCGCCGAAAGCGCCTGCAAGCCTCCTCGGTGTACGGCGGGTAGCGAAGCTGGAGGAAGGGCTCCGCACTAAACACATATTAAGACTTCATACAGGAGGTCAGAGATGCGAGGAACATACGCAGGAGGCACATTGATGTAGCTGCGGCGATGCACAAAGGTGTTGAAGGAGGATTTTCCCATGT
>JARJLF010001358.1:0-82681 GCA_029378395.1 Mycena leptocephala
TTGTTAAATTCAGACTTCAGCCTATTGGGATTATCGATCATACATGGTTACTCTGGTGCGTGTTCAGTTCCCATTTTTTCCCAGCTGATGACAGCCACGTTACAGATCTGGAATTTTGTAGCAACTTTTCGATCTAGGTGTAAAACCCTTGCGCGCAGCATTGTCAAAGAAAATATGCCGATCGAATTTGGCCAAAGGCCAGCGACCTTCCTGATCGTGGCTTAGGACAGGCAGAATACGAAGCGATGACGATCAAAAATGTTGAAGCTCTCTTGCATAGATCGGATTTCCATAGGAATGGCAAGGACGCAGAGGTAGCAGTTTCGAAATTAGTGATTAGGTATGACTAAAGAATTTCAGGGTCGCACGAATAACTTCATGGCACCTGCAATTCAGGCCCTCTGCCAAGCAGTACTCGAAATGGGAAAGCGTCCCCTGGGACAGGAGTTCCCCGAGGAGTTCAAGACCTACAAGCCGCTCTTTATCGTCGCAATGACTGTTTTGTGATTTTTTGTCGTGTTTTCTTTCATTTGTTGTTTCTGATAATTTCTCAGCTACGATCAGCAATTGAAGAATATTCCACTGGTCACCAAATAAACGCACGATTTTCCGAAGCTCGTTACATTACATTTTACGACAAAGGCGCTATGCTGATGGAAGAGCTCGAGAACGACAACGACCACTGGACGAAATGTACGGAGGAATGGGGCAAATGGGCTCGCCTGGCTGCTTTGAAAAGAAAGCAAACCAAACCGCGTGAGGTGGCGGACGACGACGATATGGATATAGACCTGGACTGAAGAGCTTCATTTTATATTACTATCTAGAAAATGATATTCGTTCGCACTGCTTTTATATTTGTATATTGAGAAATTGAAGCTACTGGTAAATCGAATATCCAGCTCTCTATTGAACTACAGACCAACTACAGAGAACTACAGGCGAACTACAGAGAACTACAGGCGAACTACAGAGAACTACAGGCGAACTACAGAGAACTACAGGCGAACTACAGCCAAACTACAGAGACTACGTAACCCGGGTCAAACTACATATGACGGGCCGAACTACACAACGCTACACAGATAGGGCCGTACACTACGGTTGCTACACCAACTACAGAAACTACAGCCACTACGTAGCGCTACGTAGCAGACCCAGGTTTTGCTGATGAGGATTGTTTCAAAATATCATTGCGTAAGCCAGGATTCACGTTCAGGTGAGAGTCAAGCGTGAAGTGGGCTGGAAGTGGGAGCGAAAGTTTCTAAGTGACTTCCGTTGCCAATGTCTGCCGTAATTCTGCGTCGCATGACCGCGTTGCACACGTGAGCATGGTTCGAGTTCATATTTGGAAAGAGGCACAACACACATCTACAACTCTTCTCGTCTTCCCCCACTTCCTCCTTCGAAGTTCGCCCGCTCCCCCGCTCTTAACGTCCCTCGTCCCTCGCCACTCATTCGTCACACTGTGCATTGTGGTATGGTCCATTGCTGACCACCAGCGTCGGCTTGTAACTGCAACGGGCTTTGTCGCAGCGACAGCGGAGGGCACTTTGTACGTCCAGTTTGTCTTCACTCAGATCCCAAGCTCAGTCAATCCTCCCCCCAAGATTTGAGTTGGAATTTAAGGCCCAAAGACTGCCGCTGGCAGACGGTATGTCCGTTGTTTACGTGCATCTGACGAGCATTCCCCAACTACCATGCATCTGTGTGTTTTTCCGACGTGGGTGTGAGCTTCCCATCCCTTTCCGAGGACTGTGGACTTCTGGGCACGTCCTCCTGTTGTGTTTTCGACTGCATCCGCTCACAAAATATCCTTTTGTCGCATCAATCAACATACCCTGATGCTCCAATGGGCCGCGACCATGAGAGTATGTCCCCCTTTCTCCTGCCGAATCTGTGTTCCCGCGATAACATTCTTTAGTGTATGTTAAATCCAAGTTGTTTTACACCGCCTTTGCGCCACCCTGCTCCCATACCACATGATACGCAGAGCGCCGTGATATGTGCGTGTTGTGATTTCTTTTTCGCTGTATTTTCTAACAAATCTTCTTTCATTATGCACAGCGCTCCAACGCTTCCTAGGCCTAAGCGTACCGCAGTGAAAGTACGCTCCCGTCCTCTTGCCAAATCCATGTCCCTTGCTAACATTTATGTAGAACACGCTCAATCCAAGTTCATATGCGATACGCAGCGGACGGTGCCGTGCTGGATTCTCAACGGATGCTAGGTACTGTTTACTTTTCTGTTAGCCAATGTGTGTAATACGTAGATCTCAATGCAATCAACTAATTTATACAATGATATCCCGCCATTGAGATGGAAAGGAACTACAATGTGCTACCTGGGCCTATGTGGGCAACGGAGCTACAGAGCTACGGCGCTCTGTAGACGAGACATGTGGCTACAATACCTATTATAGTAAGCTATAGTTTTGGCGGTGAACTACATCTCACTATATTTCAGGGGGTAACGACGGTGCTATGGGTGCTACATGGGCTATGTTGAGCACCGTAGTTATCTGAATTTTTCCTGATGTATAAGAGACTAATCTCGATGTAGTTTTTGTAACGGGCGGTCTGGTATTTAACTTCGGCGAGGTCAGCACGTCATTGCTGGGCGGATAGATCGCTTGCGTCTGGGGCATTGAGCTTTGGGATGGGGAGGTCTCCCAGTTCCTCGAGGGCTGGTGGTCACAAGTTTGCAGACTGACAGGTTGTCGTAGTGTGGTGCACGTGCCGAACAAAGACGACCAAAGCTTTGTTGATCGCCGCAGTGCCGGAGACTGCCACCCACTGCAACATTCACAGTTGTTATTTCCATTCAATTTGCTGTCGCAAAATTGGGGTTCATAAAGAGGCCCAAAATAAACAACATAAGAGGCTTGGATTGAATGGATTCTCGCATTCCAGTTGGATCCCAGCTAGGATTGATAAATTTAATTACAGTTGGCCATCTTGTTGAAAATAGCGCCTCTGCATTCCACCGCCATATCTTCATAAGTTGTTTAATGGATGTCTTTGGTTCCATTCCCATCCAATTTTTAAAAATTTATTATCTTGACTCTCTTCCCCAGTGTGATCGAACTCCACAGCCTTTTGACGCGAGTTATTCCGCGCACTATTCAGTAGCCCAAATTTACTGCGTGCGAGCTATCTCTCAGCCCCTTACTAATATATGGCACCTCAAATAAGCCTGGCAGAGCCAATGCATGGTGCATGCAAAAGACTTCAAGTTGGAAGTCAACGCACACTTATCTTCTTCAGGTTATTTGGCAGCTGTGTGCCCTGGAATGGGCACTTTTTTTTTATACTCCATGTTCCCGAATTTAAGCCGGCATGTCTTGAAGATATTATGCCAGGTATCAATCCGTGACGTGCATTCCGACTAGAACGGTTGCAAACGGTTGCGGCATAGCATCAACGTAGCATAGCCACAACACTCTTTACCTTGACCTTCACGGGAGAATCGCCTGAGATGACCATGTCCAGCTATCCGTTCCACCCCGGGCGCCGCTCTTCCCGGCCATGACCAAGTGGATTCTGTCAATCAGCGAGTCGCCCACGGGGGATTCAGGCTCCGAACAGCCGCGGTTCATTATCCAAGACGTCAACAAACCAATTCCAGACGTCAATGATCCTTGGGCTATTGCCGTGTGCTTTGGAACATGCCCTAACATCACGGGCACCGCCTTGGTCTCAGTTAAACTCCTACACAGGGTCGTATCACCTCGGAGGATCTTCGACTCCAAGCACCAGGAACCCAAAGCCTGGCCCGACTGACGTTGGACTCCGAAACAGCGGATCAGCAACTCTGAGTGATTCATCCTCTGTCCCATGCAGGTCTAGGAGACCTCTCTACTGGTATATCAATCACTAAAATAGCAAGCTGTCCTTGCAATCTCTCTGCCTTTTTGCTGCGTGTGGCGCCTCATATGATGCATATCCCAACATATATTTGTCTCGGCTCCGAAACATTCCATTGTGGCTTTACCGGGGTTCGTTGTTCCTGGATTTCGGTCCTGAGATCTCTCTTAAATACCATGAGCGAGGCCAGGGCCTTCACATTCCCCAACCGATGAACACTTCCACCTTTCAGCCTGCGATCCTAGCTACCTCCTTAATTCCCGTCACTCCGATCGTGATTGCTGGGATAATCGCGGTCCTTGCATGGAGATGGTGGTTCTGGAGATCCCCCAATCCTTTGCCTCCCGGGCCTCCCGGCCTGCCGATCATTGGGAATGCACTTCAGCTTCCGCTGGAGAGGCAATGGGTGACCTTCACCGATTGGGCGAAGACCTACGGTATGCACTGCACGTCTCCGCTCCATCACTCTCTGACTCCCCTCAGGTGAAATTGTCCACGTATCAGCATTCGGCCAGTCAGTGATCATTTTGAACTCCCCCGCCGCCGTCTCGGATCTCTTGGAGCGTCGAAGCGCCATCTACAGCGACAGACCGTACTTGACGTTTGTCGGAGATCTGTACGTCAACCCAGCATTTCTGTTTTGTTACTGTCGTTCAAGACGCTCCAGAGTCGGCTACGGGGATTCTTTGCCTCTTGCCCCTTATGGGGATCGTCACCGCGAATATCGTAGATTATTTACCGAGGTCCTCGGCGGACGGAAAGTCTCTCAGTGGCACGGTATGCAGGAGAATTACATGCATCAGTTCCTTCGCGACTTGTTGCACGCACCTGAACAGTTCTTGGCCCACAGTCGCCGGTAAGGAGTTCATATTCTTCCAAGTAAAGTTCGATTAAAATTGGTGCACTACAGTGTGGTCGCATCTATAGTATTTGACATCTCGCACGGATACACGGTGGCCAAAGAGGACGATCCCTTGATGATGCTCGCACAGAAAGCGGACCATGAATTTTCCACAGCTATCCTACCGGGACGGTATCTCTGCGACCTGTTCCCCTTCTGTACTTGAACCTTGCGTCCCTTTTGTGTCATTTCTGACCGGCCGATGAACAGTGCGCTTTATCCCGGATTGGATGGCTGGGTTCAAGCAAGAAGCCAAAAGATTCCGCAAGACGATGGAGGCTTTGCGAGACCAGCCGTATGCGATGGTCAAAGACCAAGTTGTAAGCCAAATTTTGGACACGGAATTCACTACCTGATTCTTGCCCAGGCGCAGGGGACGGCAAAGCCTTCCTTCACTGCCAGCCTGATTGAGCGCAATGCAAACCCCTCGAAGGAGCAGGAGCTGATATTCAAGTGGGCGTCGGCTAGTTTTTACGCTGGCAAGGAATCTCTTGATCTTGTTTAATTCATCCCTCTAATTATCCTCTCGACAGGCGGGGCGGATACTGTATGTTTTCGTATTTTATGTGGCCCCTCACAATTCACGGACTTGTAACAGAGTGTCTCCGCAATTTCTTCATTCTTCCTCGCCTTGTCCACCAACGTTGGCGTGCAACGAAAGGCGCAGGAGGAATTGGATAGAGTGGTTGGACGCGATCGACTCCCTTCCTTTGAGGACCGGGCGAACCTTCCATACCTCCAAGCCGTGATATCAGAGGCAAGTTTTTAGACCCAATCATTAACCCAAATCTCCAACGAATCCCAGCTCCACCGCTGGAACCCCGTCGGGCCACTCGCACTCCCCCACCGGTGCTCACAAGACGACATCTACAACGGGTACCACATTCCCGCCGGGTCCACCGTGTTTGCGAACTCTTGGTCCGTCCCCGTCTCGCCGGTATCTAGACACATGCCCCGCGACTGACACGCGAAACGCAGGGGCATCCTCCACGACCCGTCTTTGTACCCAGCGCCGGAGGAATTCATTCCGGAGCGATTCCTGGCAGGCGAGAACTCCCTAGACGGCGTGCTGAACCCGGACCCACGGCGCTATGCGTTTGGGTACGGCCGGCGGGTGTGCCCCGGACGCGACCTTGCGGAGGACTCACTGTTTATCTGCGCGGCCATGACGCTCGCAATGTTTGATTTGCGCTGCATCGACGCGACGTCGGAGTATACGTCCTCGATCATTAGGTGAGCTCTCGCAATACTGAAGCAAGGATACAAGTAACGCACCCTTTACCAGTCACCCAATGCCATTCAAATGTGCGATCACGCCTCGCTCTCGGGAAGCCGTTGCGCTAATAATGGGCGAGGACTGATTTTTGATGACGACGACAAATAATCTGTCTGTTTCTGTAGCCTGCGTAGTTTCAGTACAAGACATACCGCCGCTTCGCTCTGACAATTCAAAAAATGGAAAGGATATGTCGTTCACGTTCAAAGGAGCTACTACGAGGGCACACAGGAGAACGAAGGTGTGAGAATTTATGTGAGCCTGAGGAAATAAAGTCCTCGCCATCGGCATGGGACTGTTAATGCAGCCCTGGGTTGAGAGAGAACAGCAATGTGAATATTGCCAGCCAGCAAGTTGAGCTTCTTCGACAAATTATGGGGGTTTTAGTACATCCGCAAGTTACTCAGTGCTGCAGAGATGCCAAGAATGAGCCTTGCAATTTTGCACGAGTAAATTGAGCGATCGAATGACATGGTTGCTCAGTAAATACAGACCACATAGCCTAAGACAAACCAATCCGAGCCGAGGAGTTAGAGTTGATGGGCTTGACCGAGGATGGGTTGGGCGATGGGGGATGGAAAGACCGAGGCAACTGCCCTATTTATTCGGATCCTCGGGTGCCTGCGTGGCCGCAGGTTGAGTACAACTGCGGCACAGGCAGGAATTCATTGGGCGAAACTGCACGTATCTACGAATTGACCGTGAAATAGTCAGCTGAGGGATGGTACCAACATCCGTCGAACACCGATTCAGCCAAATTGGCATGGAGGTAGTCTCTCTTGACAGACGCTCTATATCAGTACTTCCTCGTACCTCGGTTGATATGGAGTCTGTTGGTTACCGCGCTGATTAGCCGGTATCCTGCGTTTAGCATGGAGGCCGAGTAATTATTTTCTGGAACGTCGACCGAAAGGGATAACTCTGGGCTGGAGCAGCTTTTGAGGACAGATGCGGCTGGCGAGGTAAGACGAAAGGACATGGGATAAATGGAGAAGAGCACAAGCAGTTCAGTTGCAAAGAATCGCGAAAATTTTTGTTAAAGAACGGTTAATGGCGAAATGGCACAGCCGAGGAGCCATTTGCTACAGAACCGTAACTAACGGTAACTTAACGGTTAATATCATTGCGTCACATGTCTTCCGACAAGAACGGTTGCGGCATAGCATCAACGTAGCATAGCCACAACACTCTTTATCTTTTTTTTTTTGACCTTCACGGGAGAATCGCCTGAGGTGACCATGTCCAGCTATCCGTTCCACCTCTCCGGGCCGCTCCCCCCAACCATGACCAAGTCACAATTCGTGATTCAAGACGCCAACAAGCCAAATCGAGATGTCGCCGATCTCTGGACTATTTCCAACATGTCCTGAGACAACGGGCACCGCCTTGGTCTCAGTTAGAGGTCCGTATCACGGTTCCCCTCGGAAGATTGTTGACCCCAAGCACCAGGAACCCAAAGCCTCCCAGCCCGACTAACGTTGGACTCCGAAACAGCGGAACAGCACCTCTGAGCGACTTGTCCTCTGTCCCATGCACCAGATCTAGGAGACCTCCCTACTGGTATATCGATAACTAAAACAGCAAGCTGTCCTTGCAATCTCTCTGCCTTTTTTGCTGCGTGTGGCACTTCATAATGATGTTGCAAATAGGACTGATATTTTGCCCAAAATATCCCTACATACGTTTGTCTGAGAGCATTGGATGCGTTGGGATCAATTCTCCCCACAGACACCGCGTAGACACTGCGTAGAATTGATGCGAGAGAATGGTAGGAGAAGGACTCCGAAACATGCCATTATGGCTTTACCGAGGTTCGTTCCTCTGGGGTTTCGGATTTTCTCTTAAATACCGTGGCCGAGGCGAGGGCCTTCACATTCCTCAACCGATGAACACCACTATCTTTCAGCCTGCGATCTTAGCCACCTCCTCAATTTCCGTCACCCCGATCGTGGTTACTGGGGTAATCGCGGTCCTTGCGTGGAGACGGTGGTTCTGGAGATCGGCCAATCCTTTACCTCCCGGGCCTCCCGGCCTGCCGATCATCGGGAATGCACTCCAGCTTCCGCTGGAGAGGCAATGGGTGACCTTCACCGATTGGGCGAAGATCTACGGTATGCACTGCACGTCTCCGCTCCATCACTCTCTGACTCCCCTCAGGCGAAATTGTCCACGTATCGGCATTCGGCCAGTCAGTGATCATTTTGAACTCCCCCGCCGCCGTCTCGGATCTCTTGGAGCGTCGAAGCGCCATCTACAGCGACAGGCCGTACTTGACGTTTGTCGGAGATCTGTACGTCAACCCACCATTTTTTTATTTTGTTACTGTCGTTCAAGACGATCCAGGGTTGGGTACGGGGATTCCTTGGCTCTTGCCCCTTATGGGGATCGTCATCGCGAATATCGTAGATTATTTTCCGAGCTCCTCGGCGGACGGAAAGTCTCTCAGTGGCACGGTATGCAGGAGAATTACATGCATCAGTTCCTTCGCGACTTGTTGCACGCACCTGAACAATTCTTGGCCAACAGTCGCCGGTAAAGAGTTCATTTTCTGCCAATTAAAGTTCGATTAAAATTGGTGCACTACAGGGTGGTCGCATCTATAGTTTTTGACATCTCGCACGGATACACGGTGGCCAAAGAGGAAGATCCCTTGATGCTGCTCGCTCAGAAGGCCGACCATGAATTTGCCACGGCTGTCCTGCCGGGACGATATCTCTGCGACATTTTCCCCATCTGTATTTGAATCTTGCGTCGCTGTTGTGTCATTCCTGACCCGCCGATGCACAGTGCGCTTTATCCCGGATTGGATGGCTGGGTTCAAACAGGAAGCCAACAAATTTCGCAAGACGATGGAGGCCTTGCGGGACGAGCCGTATGCGATGGTCAAAGACCAAATCGTAAGCCAAATCTTGAAAACGGAATTCATTACCTGATTCTTGCCCAGGCGCAGGGGACGGCAAAGCCTTCATTTACGGCCAGCCTGATTGAGCGCAATGCAAACCCCTCGATGGAGCAGGAGCTGATATTCAAGTGGGCGTCGGCTAGTTTTTACGGTGGTAAGGAATCTCCTGATCTTGTTTAATTCATCCCCCTAATTAGTTTCCCGACAGGCGGGGCGGATACTGTATGTTTTCTTCTTTTCTGGTGCCTATCACAATCTCACGGACTTGCAACAGACTGTCTCCGCAATTTCTTCATTCTTCCTCGCCTTGTCGACCAACGTTGGCGTGCAACGGAAGGCGCAGGAGGAATTAGATAGAGTGGTTGGACGCGATCGACTCCCTTCCTTCGCGGACCAGTCGAAACTTCCATACCTCCAAGCCATGATGTTAGAGGCAAGTCTTTAGATCCAATCATTAACCCAAATCTCCAACGAATTCCAGCTCCACCGCTGGAACCCCGTCGGGCCACTCGCACTCCCCCACCGGTGCTCACAAGACGACATCTACAATGGGTTCCACATCCCCGCCGGGTCCACCGTGTTCGCGAACTCTTGGTCCGTCTGGTATTTAGACACGCACAACAACTGACATGTGAAATGCAGGGGCATCCTCCACGACCCGTCTTTGTACCCAGCGCCGGAGGAATTCATTCCGGAGCGATTCCTGGCAACCGAGCACTCCCTAGACGGCGTACTGAACCCGGACCCGCGGCGCTATGCGTTTGGGTACGGGCGGCGGGTGTGCCCGGGGCGCGACCTAGCGGAAGATACCCTATTCATCTGCGTGGCCATGACGCTCGCGATGTTTGATTTGCACTGCATCGACGCGACGTCAGAGTATACGTCCTCGATCATTAGGTGAGCTCTCGCAGTACTGAAACAAGGATACGAGTAACGCAACCTTTACCAGCCACCCAATGCCATTCAAATGTGGGATCACGCCTCGCTCTCGGGAAGCCGTTGCACTAATAATGAGCGAGGAGTGATTTTTGGTGACGACGACAAATACTCTGTATGTTTCTGTTGCCTGCGTAGCGCATTTCAGTATTTCTGTGCTAGGGTCGTTGTCGCAAGGAAAATATGAGCCTTTGGATGAGCTTAAATTTATGACAACGAGAGATGCAAGAGCGCGCTAATTGACATTGCTTTCGGAGCTACTATATAGAGTAAGGTCAAAAAGACAAATTCGATATATTTTATCCCCAGTCGTGTGACGCTTACAGAACTGTATAGCGGCCGGCAATAATCTGTGGAATCACACAGGACATCAGAAGAATGCACTCGCATGACGATGAAGGATGTACAAGGCTTTCAAGTGGACCCAGAACCTACCATCGCAGATCTTGCTACCTGCGCCATCCAAAAGGCTTCCTCGTCAGAGCGGGCGGCCGCAAGGAAGGGGACCTGTTTCTTTACCTCCTTCCAGGTTTCCAGCCGCTCCCTAGCCTCGAGCATCTGAGGGTAGTAGGACGCCTGAATGTCGCACAGTTCTGGAAAGATAGAGGAGAGGAAGTGTGCGACGAGGGAAGGAGAGTCGATCGGCGAGGAGTACACACGAAAGGACGTGAGTTTTGTCTGGCGTATGCGCGGTCCGTTGGGAGAGGGGTGCGGCCCTTGCGGGACAACCGTCGCGTCGAAAAGCAGCGAAAGATCGTTGAGGCGGGGACAATTACGGGCGAATGAGGAAAGAGCGGCAATCGTTACGCTTCCGCCCAGGTTGGTGGCGGCATCGCGCATCGTTGGATAGAGCGTAAGACATTCAATCTTCTGCCACGCCATTGACATGTCCTCGATAAAGGCATTATTGAGGCGGAAGCCAGGGGCCAATAATTTAAGTTGGCGGAGATTGGAAAACGCTAGCAAAGGCCGTAGGACAGTCGGGGTGAGCTCGTCGGCCTCCGGTGGACCGTCAACTGCGCCAGTGAAACGGATCTCGATGTCGGTAAGATGTGTGTGATGACAGTGGTCACGGAACGTCGTGAAGAAATGACACAGGGCGGTGCTGGTTGGGCAAAATAAATGAAAATGAACCAATGGTGTACCTGCACACCAAGCCAAGAGACTCCTCGCGAGCTCGACGTTTGAGACATGAATGCGGAGGCGCTCGAGGACAGGGAACCCGTGTGATGGAGTGCCGTTCGGAAATGAGTATCCATGCAAAGAGCGCACGTCTAGGTTCTTGAGGCTGGATAGAGAGGCCAGGTGCTCGTATGCACTCGGAAGCATCGCTGGCACCGAGAGCGATTGAACTTTATTTAATCCTAGGATGAAGGCTGTCACCTCTTCTTTTGTTCGAGTCTGCTCGGTGGAGATGTCGTAAATATTGACTACAGTGAGGGCCGGAAGATGGGACGAGATGTAGGACAGCAGTGATAAATGTGTCGTTATGGAGGCGAGGTATAGCGTAATCGATGTAACTTTTGGCCCAAGGAAGAGTCTGATATGTGGGAAGAGAGGGTTTTCCTGCGAATCCCAGGTCAAGCGACGAAGATTGGGAAGGATGCAAGCCACGGGTAATGACATCCCGAGCATCTCAGCGACTTCTACCGAAATTCTGCTGCCAATGGAGAGCTCCTGAATGCGGGAAGAATATTTAAAGACCCTGTCCCAGTCAGACTGCCTAATGGGCGAACGGAAACGCTGAATGAAGTCAAAATCATAAGTTCTGTGTGAATGCATGCGAACGAACAAATCTCGGGGATCCGGTCATCGGATTCGAGTCTGCCATATCCCAGACATGATTCGGGAGACATTGAAGCAGGGGGATCAGGGAAAACTGTTTCCACCACAAAATGTCCAGTGCGATTTCGGAAAATAAACGGGACGTCCTTGCAAGGCTAGCAAGCGTCGCCGTTTGGGAAGGGTAGTCGAATACGAAGTAAGTGTGAGGGACGGAAACATCCAATATTTGGGTAAATATGAGCCTGAGGACTTCGGGGACTCGCAAACAGCGATTCATGTTGATGATGTCGAGAGGAAAAGAAAAGGAGAGGATGTGTATGTACTTGCTTGGTCGTGATGTGATTGATTGATCGCCCGGCAACTTGAGATTTTAAAAAAGATCCGGGCTAAAGAATGGAAAAAAAAAAAAAAATGTACCGGAAGCTTTCAGGTTCAGAATACGGTGATTTTGACTTGGTCGCAGGAGTTATTTCTCTCCACTGCAGTGAAATCATTCGGGCTTCACTGGATTTTAAACCATGTGCACAACGCACGTACTACTGCTAGATAAAGCAACTCAAAGACCAGGACAAAAGAATTACAGGGAGAAGTGCATAAGATTAGACTGAATTTTGAAGTTGAACGTTCGCAATGGGAATAATAGCTCGGTGCATGGCTTAGGACTGCCCCGTCTGATAGGTGAAAAGAAACTAACCATAGGAGTCCGCGTCGCTGGTTCGGCCCCGATTTTTGTTGAAAACACATCCAAGCATCATTTGGGCTAGCTCTCCGAAGCACGAAGTAGTTAGACCGAACCCCAGCATGGAAAACGTTTTGTACAACATGTTTGCCAGAATATGTCGTGGGCGAATCATCTGGTGAATAATTAGATTGTCTGCTAAGGTCTGAGTAAGGTTAGAGCACACCGTGCACTTGGAAAGCCTTCAAAGTGCCAACTGCCGTTTATCGAACATGCCAGTGTGAATCATTGAGCATGTAGACCATCTTCTGTGATGTTTCTATCCTTGCGATCAACTTTCGCTACTCGTCTCGGGGGTAGTGGGATCCAATTATTCCACACCGGTTCCCATTCACCGTGAGTTAAAGGGACGTTCACAGTATCCCGCGGATTGCCGAACGAGGGTCTGAATCACCCAGCAAAACAACAGCCTGCCGTGATGCTTCCGGTGTTGCGAGCCACGTGTGCGAATCGTCTTGTAGATGGTTAATATCGGCTCCCAGTCGGCATCGAAACTCACTGTGCTCCATCAGCTTTTGACAGTAAGAATTGGTGTCTACCGTCCACAGATACGGTTAAGAAAGTATTGATTATGTGCCTCCGCCCATCGTCATCTTCCTATAACACTGATGAATGCGATTGTGTCGTAACTGAGCCGCTCGGTCCAAGGTGGCGTCTTAGTGTGACTGATCCTAAAGTCAGCATATCATGCCTCGAGAATGCGCCGACATACAATCAGTGGCCAGTTCCGCCAAGAGAGCTGCGTATTGCCTCAGAGTTCGGTCGGACATATCGTCATCAATTCGTCCGATAATCACTGCGTTCCGACCCTTCCTAGACTCAGCCTGAGTGTAGGAACCTAGAAGTGGCTACACCGATGATTGAGTCTAGGTGCCTAGAGCATAGTCTGTGGAGATCTGTCTAGCTCTGGCTAGATCAGTGTAGGTAGGTCTAGGTCCAGGAGGGTCTGTGTAGGTCGCAACAGGTGCTCGTAGCCACCTACAAAAGGGGGGAAGGGACGCACTTGCTCAGAATATTAGATGATGGAAATGTTCAACATTAAAATGCAAGTCTAGGTCTGTGTAGCTGAGTTTAGGGAACTAGCCTCACCTTCCATGAGCTACCCTCATCTACACTGACCTGAGTCTAGCCACCTTTCACGACACCCGTAAAGCCAGACGGACATTACGTGTAGTCGCCTAGATGGGGGGCTGTGTAGGGACCTACACCGACCTAACTCCATCTGGCACAACCTACAGCGCCTAGTCTCAGCTGAGTCTAGGACGGGTGGGAACGCAGTGAATGGTTGAGGACCGAATTCTTGACAGTGACAACAGGATCTCTCGCTACGTTTGTGAGCGGATGAGGCTCGAAAGCTTGCAGCGGCCGTCATTTTCCTCCTGGCTCCCCGTCAGACTATCGTAAATGGTTCTGGAAAGCCTAAATATAAGCGGACGAACCTGAAGTCGCCGCTTTGACCAATTCTTCATGCACCACGTTACGGCTGGTCGCGGTTGATGCCTTGAGAGAGGAAATCATTTCTGGGATGAAGCAAAGGAGAATGCTGTTCCGCTTGCGAGGGAGCCACGCCAAAGCATCCTATATCAGATGACGGAGGTGTATATTAGATCATGATTTCATCAGGAGAGGTAATTCCAGCTCGAATGGCATCTTATTGCCAATATCGTCGCATAGTAGAATAATAATTCGCGATTCAACGCGAACACAATTTGGCGAACGTCGATGGGTATTGAATTGGTTGCAGCGAGGGCACCCTTTGGTCGCCAGCATCAGGTAAATGCTGGTCTCAGCCTGGTCCGTTCTGTTTCAGCCAGGTACATTCAAGTTGAATCATACGAAGGGTTCTTGGTTGACCAGGGATTGCCCAGAGAATATTGACTGTTGGACAGCAAAGAGGCTGATGCTGAATCCACGGGCTGTTTGGGAGACGCGCACGCCGTTGCATCGATAGTTTCTAACGCTTTGTAACGTCGTGACATTCGGTTAACAGCCACGGCCCACCTAAATGAGTGCCTTCTGGCCTTCTGACCATCCGGGATTCCGTGCAATCAGGAATAGCATTAAGTTGTATCGATGCATCTTGTCGGGCCCGAGGGACAGAAAAGAGCGTCGGTGTTGTCAAGGTGTTGTACTTATTTGTTCTTGATGTGATTGCTTTGATCCGGAACGCCGTTTAGACGCCTCGATCCATCGCCAAGACTTCACTCACTTTGGCTGGGTCTCAGTACTGCATTGGTTTGGGGCCAACTGACGTCTGACATCTCTAACATCGCCGCAGAATTATAATATATGATGCTGGATACAGGAGCAGTATTGAATTACTCAGGAGCAGAGTCTTTATTATCTACGCTTCTACTCCTTATGCCTCCTCCTTTTTTCTCAAGAATTGGTGGAGCGACGCCCAACTAGCGATGTCCGGGAAAGGGGTAATCCGAGTATAAAGTGGGTGAACGGGACGCTCGCTTGTGAACAATCACTGCGTTGAGGCCCCCCGTAGTCAGAGGGTGTGACTACGGAGGTAGTCGCATGGACATTGGACTACATGCGACTACATTGCCCACCCCTTGGCCTACCTGCGCCTACGTCTGACTACCTGTGACTACGTCCGTAGTCACAGGTTGGCTTCGACTAGTGGTGTTGCAATGCTCGAATTTTATGTAAATAGTTGCTGTTGAGTTGTCACAAATCGCTAATAACGCTTGGTTTGGACAAATTTTGGCATCGGCGCAACAGTCCGCAATCAATTCATCCGATGTCACATAGCAAATAGACACTCATCACGGCCGCGAGCACCACTGCTCACTAGAGGACTCGAGAGAAAGGGGTTTGGGGTGAGCATTAATGAAGAAATGAGCGACACAAGTGTAGCCCAATGTTGGACGAGCCGTGCCTACGTGGGGTAGGAAGAGGTAGGCCAAGGTAGGCCAACTGAAATCAGATGTAGGCACAGCCTGACTACAGCCGTAATCCGAGCTAGGACAACGTCAATCAAGCCTTCGACTACTATGTCTGACTACAGCCGTAGTCAGACATATGTCGCAGGTAGTCCGAGCTAGGACAACGGCGTCAGAGTCTGATTACGGAGGGTCTCAACGCAGTGAATGACTCAATTCGACGACCTCTTTGGGTGTGTCCCAGTCCTTTCCTTTTTCATCGGGCTAACGTGTCACTCTTACAGCTCCATCCTGGTCAGCTCGTGGCTCTCTGCGATGCTCTACGGGGTTGTGCTCTGCCAGACCTGGGAGTATATTTCGACGTATCCCAAAGAAGCGCGCTTTCGCAAGGTCCTTCTCTTATGTTGCCTGACCACGTCCATGCTTGCACTCATTGCCGAGTTCGCAAACGTGTACTATGTACGTGAAGCCGCTTCCGTACGATCCCTTTACTTATGGATTCTCTGCCCAGCCTACCGTTACTTTCTGGGGTGAGTGTGCCCAAGGCTTATCCTCCCTACCGTTTGCTGAGCCACGGATTTGCGTGCAGGCAACACGGTTGCGATCCAGATACAGGTAGAGTCCCAATCCGTGCGCCTGAAAAGAGGGCTTCTGACACAAATACAGTACTGGCCCGTCCCGGTTTATGTGATCTGCAACAGCTTCACCGGGGTCATGGTCAACTTCTTTCTCATCCACCGCGTTTATCGGCTGTAGGTTTTCCCCCCGTTCTCGTCCGTCCCGCAGAGGATTTATACAACAACCGTAGATCCAACAACCCGTGGATATCACTGTGGCTCGGGGTTTGCGTTCTCTTGGGTGTATGGCCTGGTTGTTAATTCGGGTGCAGGCGGATTATTGACTTTCCCCATGCAGCTCGCAGGTTCCGTCATGGTCAGTGTGATTATCGCGAGGGCTAGCGATATTGCCGCGGTGCGGATCATCCTTTGTCTTGTGTCTTCGCTCGTGTCTGCGCTCGGGCCGCTGACGTGCGCTATTTCAGAGAGGCAATGCGGCCGCCGCCGCGCTAATCTGGACTGTTGGGACCGCAAGTGGAGGTGAAACCCAGCGCGCTGCTTCGATCTTTGCTTTGCTCACGGTCGTCTACCCGCCGCAGACATCTGCATCGCCATCGCCTTGATCTGGAAATTAACGACGATGAAATCCTCGTGCGTGCCTACCTACGCTATGAACACCCGCAGAGAAGCTGATGCTCCGTTGTAGATTCAAGAGCACTAACTCGTTGGTGCACCGCACCTATGCATACCCACGGGATGCTGACGCACCGCTGTAGGCTGATCCACCGCCTCGTCTTGGGTACGATCCAGACCGGCTCCGCCACGAGCGCCATCGCAATCATGACTATGGTCGCGTACTATATCGGCAAGAACGAGACCAACGGTGCGTTGATTTTATTATTTCCCGATTTGCGCTTCCCCCGCTGACCGGGTGTCCACGAAACCGAATGTAGTCCCAACGGCGTTCCACTACCTGATCGGGCCGCTGTACATGTTGACACTGATCTACAACTTCAATCTGCGCAAGCACGATGCCGCCAGCTCGGGGCGCTCCGGCAGCGGGCGCACGACGGATACGCGCCTGGCAGGGACCAATATCTGCATGGACGGGGGAATCCGTGTGTGTCTTGTCTCCATACCGGGCCTGAGCTTACACATTGCTTCTTTCTTCTTCTTTTTTGTTTTTGTTTTGACGGCAGAGGTACACCGCACGGCCATCGTCTCGATGGACCCGCCCGACGCAAATGCACCGCGGGGGATTCACGTACGCGATCGAGACATCATCTGAACCCGTAATCCGGACTAATGAATGTGCTGTTTAGGCGACAGAGAGCTACAATGACGCAAAGGTGCAGGACGATACCGATACTGACGGCGCATCTTTTGGCGCGAAAAGGGTCCGGGTGGCAGACTTTTGATTTTGAGTGCGCAGTTTCGATACCAAGTTGTTTTTACTTGATGGATACCCTGTACAAGTCGCAATAGTCATTTACATCCTCGGCCGGTCCAGAATGCATTCGTGAATTGCTCCCAGCCGCGACAAACCTGGATCCGACTCTCAGAGAATAGGCAACTTGAAATGACAATCATGACCTAATAGGCGTAGTAACACGATGGTTATTGGCGATCTGGTGAGCTGATGTAATCCGCTGGAGGAGCCGTCAAAATAAACCAAAAGTTCGGCCAGCCAAGGTCCCATCAAAGTTCAAGTTTTTCTCAAGTTCTTCACACTCGCCCTCCGCCCTATATTATTTTATTTTATTCCTTTTCTTTTTTTGGCTGTAATTTCTCTGGGATACTGGCGCGCTGTTATGCCACTCGACACAACGCAGTCCACACATTCGGTGCGTTGTTCTCTCACACGGGTGACTAAAGTTGGTGTATATATAGGCGGGTAGACCGTAGCACATGGTGCGTCCGGTAGTTCGTAAGACACAAATCAAAATGCACAGTTGCAGGAGCGGCTCGGTCGACTCGAGCTCCTCAAGTTGTCCCGGTGTTTCTTTTTTTTTACTGCGAATTCTGGTGGCTTGTCAATGCGTTCAGTTTTGCGATGCGAGGTTCTGATATCGTTTCAAACTGGGGAACGCATCAACATGGGGTACGCTGTCACATATAATCAACCGTAAGCTGTCCGACTCAAGGATGTCTTCCATCTGACATGGATTTCAAGTGCGGACGTTGCATCATGCCGAACGTTGGCCGAACGCGGCAATCCCTTCCGGAATTCCATCACCAATGTACGTCACAGGTGACAGTTCGCGTTTCATCCAGATTCTGGCGGCTGCCTCCAGCTGCCTTCCCGCAAAGCCCATCTGCACCGAATCTGCACCGTCCGACGGTGAGAAAGTTCTTCTGACTATACGTACCACATGCGCGGAGGAGAAGCGTCCGCTGTGGCTTCGAATTTAGTGTCTTAGGTGTGCCACTGCCAACTTAGCACTAGCACTGTCTAGCAGTATTCGCATCCTTCGGCCTATGACACCCGCCAGAAATCCCGCCCTAGCATTGGGACCTCCCCACGAACGGCGCCGGCGCCGCGTACCCCGAGTCCTATGGATGAGCGGTGGGCAGTGCGCAGTGACCAGTCCGCAGCCGTCTGCAGACCCGCCGAGTCCACCTTGTTCCTGACGCGGAGGGTGCGTTGCGCGCGGCATTGCACCTAATTCGAAATTCCTACTATCTCTTGTAATTAATCCCATCGCTCAGCTACAATAAACACCAGTGGACCCTCAACCGCATGACCGCACTCAGTCCCCCTCCGGCATCGCCTCCCTTCCGAGCTGCTTCGCCCTGTCTGCCGACCTCACCGCGTGACGGATTTATAGTTTAAACGCAAGACTGCTCGATTGATCTATCCAACCCAAGCGCCGTAGTCCTGTTAAAAACACTTGCGTTGAGTTTTTTGTTCGGATACAGGCCAACAAAGTATCCTGTGCATCGCCACAACCGAAAACCCAAGCCTCTCATACCAGCTCCGCGCCTCAGGCTCGAACTCCGACACCTCAAGTTCAAGTATTCCGAGCGGCGGGGTGCAGCTCCGTGCGTGTTCTATGGCCGCGTTAATGAGGACAGTCCCGATCTTGCGGCGCCGGTGGTGGCTCGACACAATGAGGTGCCGCAGCTGGCTGCATGTTGGGTCCGCGGTTGCGTGGTGATCTAACAGAAAATCGGGGTCAGTCCGCATTTAAAACGGGAATATATATGGGCTGACCGAGTCCCAAGTAGCCCACCACCTCGGATTTATGTATATTGTGCTCCCCCGCCTTCGACTCGATGGCAGCGACCCAAAACCCGGCTGGCCCTTGGTTTTCTCGTCGGGCGATCGCATTTGCCTGCCGTCCGCTAACAGCGGAAGCAATACCGGGACGTCGTAGGAGCGCGCCATGTCCGCCATGTCCGTGGCTCGTGCGCTGGCGCAGAAGTCAACGAACATTTTGGTGATGGAGTGCCGCAGGTAGATGAAAACCCCTATCGCTCCGAGGGCGAGTGTTGTCTCACCTATCCGAAGGGCGGGATTCGTGGTGCAGAGGCCACTGAGACCGACGAGGAAACTGAGATAGGCGACACAAGAAATGGGACTCGAGAGACTTCGACGCAGGGCGGTGTTGCGAGGCGAGTCCACTGGTTAATGTAGGGGCACAAAGTACTGGATTTTTGCGGCCTCACGTCCGTAGATGAACCCCTCTACTAGTAACGCGTGTATTTGCGGAGCGTCCTCAGACTGGAATTGTCGAATGATAATGTCCCCGCCGGAAGAGTGAGCCGTAACTGTCGGGAGTCGTTTTTCATCGTCTGCCATGTACAGTAGAAATTTGGGAGGAGTGGGAAACTGCGTGAACGGGGTTTCGGTGCTGGTATATAAACTGCATTCCGGCCCCCGTAGACGCACCTTTGTCGTCCTTCGGCTACACGGGGCGACGTCTGTCAAAGTCTGTCTACAACCGTCGATGAGGGGTACCTCAGTAGAACTTTCAACATGCGAGGTCGAGCATCATTTTGTTGAAGCGTCTGTCTATGAGACACTAAGTTAAATTGCACTTCATCTTTGGCGTCTTCGGAAAGACCTGAAAGATGTGAAAGATGGATTTTGCGCCAAGATGTAGCATCTTTCCAAACAGATTCACTTGTCTGAGGCAAGAATCGCGTCCTGGGGAAGATGCCCCAAACCAGGAGCACCTTGACAACAAACTACTCAAAGATTAGGGCAATTCCTGGAGCTCGTGCAGTTCAAACGCATCCCGCCGCATTCTCGCGAGCTCGAAGCACAGTCAGATGTTGCAGAGCAGCAAGCATAGTTGTTACTGCTGTCAATGCTGACAGTGCGTCGCCGCCGGATCGAGATGGAGCGGCGAATGCAAAAAAATTGTGGTGCACTAAATATGCATTTTGATTACCATAGGCGGTGGGATCCGAAACATCTACAATTTTCAATCGGCCTTCTTCCGACTCCCGAGTCAGACACGTCCACAATTGGCCATCTCTCAACTCGGGCTGTCCACTGGTGGGACCACTGTACAGCACGAAACTGCCGATGATGTGCCGTGTGCGCAGCCAGCAAATTACGTGGCTGACGAGGCTGTAGCTAGTGTTGTTCGAACTTCGGGCCGGGCTCAGGCTCGGGCTCGACGATTTTTTCCAACTGCAATACAGTAAGTCTTTTGGTTGTAAAATGTTATCTAACATGTAGTTAGCTGGCTCACACCACGAATATGCAAATTTCCCCCCACCTAAAGTTTATCCGGACTGTCAAAATTTCTGATTGCGATTCCGGTGAAGACAAAACTTCGAGTTTCGCTTAGACCGAAACCCTTCGGGGTTATCATATATAGGAACCCCGAAGCATTTTGGCCAAGTTTCAACTTGGGCCGATACGGGTTTTGAAACTTTACCATTCCGGATAAACTTTCGGTGGGGGGGGATTTTACAACATGCGAGGCACGAGCACCAAAATTGTTGTAGCGTCTGTCTATGAGAGACTAGGGGAATTTGTATATTCGCGGTGTGACTTTTCTCGTGTCATTGGCCATTTTTTAAGGCGCAGAAATGGCGACGTCAAGGGTTTGATAAGATTTAAGGTTCCATCAACCCGCATGTCGTACCCCAGTGTTCAACCTCAGCTGAAGTAGTTACAATGCTGCAAAGCTTACTTCATACATCGATAATATTGACTTCGAAGCAGTGTATCTTCACCGAAATTGGGTTAGACAGTGTATCTATCCCACAAGCCCAGGTCGCTGGCAAGTCGCCGGTCTTTCGAAATTCTGAGCCCGACATCGGGGCGGCAATCTGCGAACCAACTGCGAGCACAACCAGATAGAAGAATATGAATTGTAGACAGGTCCAATAAGTTATTTGCTATCATAGCAAATGATGGTCTTGCCAGAATAATGCACCGGCCAGACTCCACTATAGTCGTAATCTCGGTGTTTTGCTTTGTCCCCGGCGGGTTCCCACACACGTATTGATAATTCTGGAACCCGGGGATTATCCGCCCCACCGATTCCACACTTTCCTCCAAACCTGATTCCCGACCAAATCAGCGCAGCAGTTTTGGCATGACGGTGTCGAGGAGTTACAGAAATTTTAAACAACATCTCGTCGGGCGTGAATGTCACTCCAAGTTTATCCTGACTTGGATGAAATGTTCTCATGACCGGAGTGTATTTAAAGTAGAAGTGATGGAGGGTGATTCTGCGGGAGTGGCATCATACGATATAACTGCCTAATCCAAAAAATTAAACTGGAAGCTAACACGCAGGGGCTTCAGTAGTGGCAAATAATTTACTCAACATCAAGCAGAGATGAACAGAGCTTAAAAGGGTTATACCAGCGGACAGATCAGTGAAGAGAGAACCGCCATGTCCGGTTTTAGCACTGATGTTATTAGTCCAAACCGGGAATCTATTACATCTGTGCTTCTCTGTGTGGCGAGGGAAGAGATGAACATCACCAACCAATGAAACCACCACCCTCAGGGTGTAAACCATAAATTGCAAGATATCTCCCATGCCCAACAACCCACCATCAAGATGCCTCCCCCTCCCACTGTCACTCAAATTCGACTGAACAATATCACAACATGTTTGACTGTAGCCATGAATACCTTGAAAGTCCTTGCTGATAGTGTCAAGACTCCATTCCTAGTGGCCATTTCGAGTACTGCTATGTCTCTCTTGAATAATATTCAGGTGAATTTTTCAATGGACCTACTATCACTCTGAATCCAAGTCCTATCCTAGACTCTCAGGCAAAGCAAGAATGAGTGCATTCACCTGATGGAGCAAACCAACAAGTTGCTCAGCGCAATTATTGTCATTCATATCAAGTCCGATACAGTTGCAGAATTGTCACCAGATGTGTTGAGTCAGATTGGGAAATTCACGGAGTACTCCGCTTGTCTTGTAAACTCAAATTCATACTAACCATGATGCTAGGACCCTCTACAAGATTCATACCTTTGTCGAGGCCCAGCAGCATGGCAGTAAAATCAAGAAGTTTTTCCGGCAAGGCGAGACAAGCACATTACTCAAGGAATGCAAGGCTGGCCTCCAACAAGGACTGGATTTTTTTCAGGTACACCCCAGTTCAGAATTGCAACAATTGATTGATAAGGCTATTTTGTATAGATTAATACTGTAAACATCATGACGGATGCTACAGTTATGCAGGAAGAGGCAGAGAAGAGGCATCAAGAAGTCCTTAACATGATCGAGGCACTCTCAGACTCCACGAGTTCAGACGGAGCATCTTTTGTATGCACTATTACAGAATTTATACCGAAACAAGTGCTAAATTTAACACAGATAAGCAGAGTTTATTGTGGCTCCCACAATAGGTATGTGCTTTTTTTAGTGTTGCAATATAATAACTGACACTTTTCAAGCTCTAACTCAATCTCAATGCTCCCATCACAGCCAAAGATATTTCACGGTCGAGAGGCTGAACTTTCAGAAATTCTTCAGCTTTTCAGCCGCACAACTCCAAGGATATCAATTTTGGGGGCAGGTGGGATGGGGAAAACTAGTTTGGCAAGAGCCATTCTCCATCATACAGAAATAACAGCTCGCTATGACCAAGATCGTTATTTTGTTGCTTGTGACTCTGCCTCAACCAAAGTGGAACTCGCTTCGCTCATTGGGGAGCATCTTGGACTGAAAAGAGGCAAGGACCTTACTCAAGCAGTCATCAAACACTTCTCTGGGTGCCCACCGACTCTCTTGATTCTAGATAATCTTGAAACATTGTGGGAGCCTGCAGAATCTCGTGTTGATATTGAGGAATTTTTGTCGCTGCTCACAGAGGTGAAAGATCTAGCATTGGTGGTAAGTCACAGGGGGTCTCGCATAGCTTCATCTAACAGTATATCAGGTTACAATGCGAGGGGCTGAAAGACCAGCAAAGGTGCAGTGGACTCGGCCATTTGTGCCACCCTTAAAGCCCTTGGATCAGGAAGCTGCTCGTCAAACATTTGTCGATATCGCGGATAATGGGCACAGTCCAGAGGAGATGGACAAAGTTCTCTCTCTGGCAGACAATATGCCGCTTGCTATCAATCTCCTGGCCCAATTAGTTGACTCGGAAGGCTGCTCAAATGTGTTATCCAAATGGCAGGAAGAGAAAACATCTCTGATTTCACGGGGTTATGACCAAAGATCTAATCTAGATTTATCCATTTCTTTGTCTCTGTCAAGTCCCAGGCTCAAATTCTTCTCTCAGTCACGCGAGCTATTGAGCCTCTTGTCAATACTCCCAGATGGGCTTTCAGATGCAGAGTTGGTCCAAAGCAGACTTCCCATTGACAATATCCTCGGGTGCAAAGCAGCATTGATGTGTACCAGTTTGGCCTACACTGACGAACACAATCGGCTCAAGGCATTGGTGCCCATCAGGGAATATATGCAAAAAATTGAGCCACCCCAAATTCCCTTGTTCAAGCACTCCACAAACATTTCCAGCAACTGCTTGAGTTTTATGTGGAATACTATGGAACTCAATCAAGTTCTACCATAGTTACGCGAATATCCGCAAATTTAGCAAACATACAAAATGTTCTCCGTAATAGGCTACAGCAAGGCCCTCTGGAGATAGAGAACAGCATTTACTGTATATGCCATCTGAACCAATTTAGCCGGTTCACAGGCCGAGGCTTTATTCCATTGACTCTTCAGATTCCGAATCTCCTTCCTGACCTTGCCAACCACAGACTGGAGGTTTACTTTTATGCCGAGTTGTTTAGCTCGCATTATTATCATACAATCTCAAGCCCTGAGACACTGGTTTCCAAAGTTTTAAAACATTTTGAATATCTTGATGACTCAGAAGTCAAATGTATGGACACCCTATTTTGAATGACTTTTTTTCTAGCACTGACATTGATTTTTCTAGGTAAATTCTACTGCAGCATAACAGACTACTACAATTATAAGCATGACCTCCCCAAGGCCCTGAACTTTTGCAAAACTCTGATATCCTTAGCACATTCAACTGGGAATACCAAAAGACATTCCCTAGGATTGTCCCTGCTTACATACATCAAGTTAATGCTTGGTGACGCCTTTCATGCGCAAGCACATGCATATGAGGCCCAGATGCTGGCCAGGATTTCCGCAGATTTATGGAGAGAAGCACAAGCACTACATCTTGAATCTTTGTGCTGGTGCAAACTGGGTGGTTACAAGCAAGGTGTCTCAACCTGCAATAGGGCCAGAGATCTTGTTGCTTTGTGTGGCATGTTGGGAAGCGGGCTGCATAATAGCATCATGTTATCCCTGGCAGAAATTTGTGAGGCCAAATCAGAGTACGCAGAAGCCTATGAACTTCACACGAAGACTCTTCAGGAGACTTCCGCTGACCATAATCCCTACAACCATGCTATTGCTTTAGTCAGTGTCGCAAAGACTGAGGTGTTTCTGGGTGTCCCGAAAGAGAATGTGCAGAGAAAGTGTGATACAGCAAGGAAAACATTCAACACTCTGAGACGTGTTCCAGACATCTTGGTTTGTGACATGGTTCTTGGCCTGCTCAATCTCAGAGAAGGAAATATGCTGTCAGCTAAGACAATTTTTGAAAAATGCATCAAATTATCCCTGGGACAAAATCCGGAAATCATATCCCCCTGTCTGGAGAAACTTGCCGATGTCAGTCGCTGGACCATTCCAGAGCATGAAACTTCATGGACAATATTGTTACTTGCAAATTCCGTCAAGTCAAAAGAGAGGCTTGGAATCTACAAAGCTCTTCAATTCATTGGAGATACCTTCCTTGCTCAGGATGACGAGGGCACAGCTCTCAACTTATTTACGGTGGCCCTGGAGGGGTTTACTCATATGGATGTCCATCAAAGCAGAGGCGAATGCATGCTGCGACTCGGAGACATTGCCAAGACACATTATGACATGCTGAAATCAATGGAGCTTTGGGAATCAGCAAGACCACTGTTTGAACGATCATCACAGACTAAACAAGTTCAACAAATTGATTCAAGGCTTGCCAGCATTGACAAAGATGTGCTGGAGAAGCACAGAAACGACTTGGCTTCTCTGGTGAAAATCAATGAACCTTCTGAGGATGTAGAGAAACTGGAAGGTGATATCTGTGACACTGCAGATCTTAACAAGGTGGACTTCGAGGAGGTGAAATAATCCGGCAGCTGCTTGAATTTGAATGATGTCGTCTTGCTACGAGTATGTAATGTAAATTGTACGTATCAGCTCTATGTCTATCTGTAGTTCGTTTTGCAATTTATTTATCATCAACTTTGAGCACCGAAACCGGTGTTATCCAGTGATTTTGCAGAGATCAGCAAAGTGGGAGTGGCTCTGTAGAAATTTCGTAGGCTCAATCCAAAATAATTGACGTGCCGTGACTCTGTTTTCCGGGTCCTGCTCTCGCCGACTCGGACGACGAATCGACTGGAGAGTCGAGCCCTTGAGACTTGATAAACACGGCCTCTGCGTAGTCTGCTTAGATCTGAGTCTCGCTTCGCCACGGCGTATTGACGATGACGGCGAGGAACAAATTCACTTCCAACTACACATGTTCTCAAAGGATTTGGACTGTGGAGCGTGGATTGAGTTTGGGCCACCAACAGCCAATCACCAGGGACCCAACAGGGACCTTAAACAGCGCCCAAGGCTGCCTACGACATTAGGCGCCAACTCCTTCTCTTCATGGCCCCCCTTTTATTCACTGGCTTGCATGGTACTTCAGAGAAAGCTCTTGGCACGTTCAGAGGCGAAAAGTATGTGGCTCGTAATGTGAGTGATCTCGAGACGGATGGATAGAAAGTTGATCAGAATTTCATGCATTCTCGTATTGTGTGACCTACGATCCGTACATACTCTAGGCGTCCGTCACTACTTCTTTGTTTTCGGGAATGCTGGAACTTTCCCGGACGCTCTAACAGCGAAGCCCATTTTGCGCTTTCAAGATCAGCTATGTAAATTGTCTGTGCGGGCCAGATGCATCACTGCCGTCTTGATAATATCTGCCACAAGCCGGGCACTGACTGGAAGCTGGGATTTCGAAGCAGAACTGAAGGTCTTTGACGACGAAAACGATTAGCGAGCTCTGTAGCCTCACAGTCGCTGGAGGATGGACGGATGACATGAATAACTGCAACTAAGACAAATGGAGCATTGACTGACAGGGGGATCGGTTGGCAACACCGCCTTGCATCCCAAACGTACCAACCCGCGGATCCCAAGTGTGTCTTACTCGAGGTTAAGGTATATAAAGGAGAGCGCCATTACGCCCCTTTCCCAAATCCCCAGCACTCTCCCTGCATTTCATTATACCTCCGATATCATCAATACCAGGCGCAATTCCTCCCTCCACGTATTCCCTCCCTCATGCGCAGCGCGTGCGTCTTCTTCAGTCGACCCGCGAGGTCGAATCGATTCTCGGCGAGACCCCACAGGGTCTGCTCTTCGACGGCCACCCCGCAAACGGTCTCGAAAGGGTATCGCTCGAGCCAATATCGGACGGGACCAACGAGGGATCCTTCGTCGCCTCCAGCTCGCCCAATAATTATAAGACTCCGCTCCTGAGTAATCATCAGCAAATCCTGATTTTTGGGGACCATACCATACTACACCATACTATGGAGTTCTATGTAGTATTATATAGCACTACATAGTGAGGACTCCACTATGCAACAAGAGACCTTCACTACACCACACTAATAGACACTATGTAGCACTATGTAGCACTCTGTAGCACCCTGTAGTTCAATCAGGACAAGACGGGCCGCCGCTTCGCTCTGGCAATTCGAAGATGAAAAATCAGAGGTTAATCTGACTACACGCTACGAGGATACAGCGGGGTAACGACAAACGATGAAGGCAGTCTGACGGAGGACTCATTATCTTAATCATGAGACTCCCGTATGGCCTTAAAATACCGAACCAAGACCCTTGCGAAATTTCAAGCAGACAGGATTGTATGCGAGAAATTGGGTTGCGGCCGCGGTGGGAGGAGCTGTCAACATTTAAATGTTGGTGATTGGGGAATAGTCAAGGCAGGCTACGCACCTCCGATAACTGAGCCCAGTGCTGGGAGCAGAGGTCAGCAGTGTCGGGATATATCCAAGGACCATTTGAGTGGATCACAGCACCAATAATAAAATTACCTGAAGCGTAACCAGATGGAACGCAACGTCCGCTGTCAGAATACCAGGGCTGCGAGCAGATTGAGCAGGATTGTAAGGTCCGCAGTTGATTTGGGCAAGCGAGCTTGAGCTGTCGAGAAATTGAACGCTAAATTGAGACCAGGTTTTGAACTGGGCCGAAATTTTCGGTATTTTTGCGTCGTTGATAGAAACAAGCTTTGTGTGCTGTTGATTTGACCCCGGACAGAAAGCAGCTCAGATTCATATACTTGAATAAGATGGCAAGGTCTTGGCCCGATGAATGCATAGAACCAGGGGAATACATAGTTCAGAATGAGTGGGCTGGGGAAATGAGAGTGGGATCAAAAGAGGTGCAGAAAGCGGCGCTTGAGGGCGGATTTATACAGCACTCGCATCCGCAGGTGATGAATGAGATTCGAGCAAGATGGGAAACGTCTCCCGGTTGTGCATTAAAGCTGTGGGATCATGAGACCAGACTGCTCGTCTCAAAGACCCCGGAATGGATTAGATCCAACAGCTTTTTACCATTGCGGCGCAGTTGGACGATTGTTAATTTCGGGCATGGTGAAAATATTAATGTCGAAAGGAGAGAGATCAAGATCTTCGACTGCTGCGGCCATTGCGGCGCAGCATTTCATGGGTTTTTTGAGTCTTGAAATGTGGCGGAGGAACAGAGAAGAACAGGAGGAGTTAGCCCGTATGGGGATGCAACCAAAGAGCTACAAAGAATCGCCGAGGTAATGGTTAAAGAACGGTTGATTTGCTGATGCGCCGCCGCCCATCATTATACAGCTCTCCTAAGGCTGTATCCAGCGTCATATATTATACTTCTGCGGCGATGTCAGAGATGTCAGACGTCAGTTAGTCCCAAACCAATGCAGTGCCGAGACCCAGCCAAAGATGAGTGAAGCCTCGGAGATGGATCGAGTGGGTACACGTCTCCTCATGATGGCTTTCCCGATCAAGCCAGGATCAAGCGATCACATCAAGAACAAACAAGTACAACATCTTAACAACGTCCACTCAACGTCCACTCTCTTTTCTCTGTCCCTCGACAACGAGATGCATCTATGCTTGCGCATACCGAAGTACTAGCCCTCAGCCTCATATTCTTGGATGTTTCGGCCCTCCACAACCACTTCGGATTCGACCACGATTTTGGGATGGTGACGCTTGCGAGTTTTGTAAGAAACCCGGACTCGGAGTCCCATTTATTTTCTGATATAGCACAGGACATTTTGTGGCGGAAATAATTATCCCTGATTCCACTGTCTCGATGTCTCTCATCTCATTTTTGGGATATGGCAGATTCGCATCCGATAGGGGGATCCCCGAGATTTGTTCGTTCGTCACTTTCACACAGAGCCTCTGACGTTCACTTATTCATTCCACCAGCTCGCACTTAGTTAGACAGTCCATTGCTACCCGGTATATAACGACTGTCCTTCATGATTTCCGATCGCTTTTCGTACTGGTACCTACTTCTTTTCTACCCGACTGCAATACTCACCAATGTCTCTTCTCTTCTTCTGACGGCACACCTGGAGTATGGGTATGGCTATGTATCCTTTGTATTGCGATGCACCGCAACAATTGTAGAATCTGATATAGAACCGCGTTCCGTTTTAAACTGGGACTCAAGCTGTGCACCTGCTGTGACCTTACGTACAGGCCATGCATCTTCCACGCGGACTTGCCTTTTTGCTTTCACCACTATTTTCATGCAATGACCTCCAGCTCTGGGCGCTCAGAAAGCGATGTACGTGCCATATCCCTCTGTGAAATGAGTATTAACAAGGTGCAGTTCGCCCAAAACGATAATGAAGCCGAAGCGGGTTGCACGCCCTTTCTCCGGGGGAAAACAGTATTTTCCTCGAAGACTTGTTCCAAAACAATAGTCGATGAAATACCGACTGAGATAGACTGTGCGCCTTCACCTGAATGGTAATCAGTCTCGGCTCACGCCAGTACAGACGGATCGCACGGACCTGATAGCGACGGACCTTTCGCTCGCTACTGTACTGACGCTGCAGTCATTTGGAAGCTGTACATGCTCCACGCGAAGATATTTGATGACAAATTGGCAGACAAGTTCAACAGCGATCTTGACCCTCTCCTCATCTTTGTGCGCGCCGATCTGATTCTCGCCCGATATTCAATAACGCAATTATCTAACAGGCCGGCCTTTTTTCAGCGATTCTTACCGCATTTCTCATCGAAATACGCAAGGGCCTCCAGGAAGATCTCCAAAGTACAACGAATACGCTCTTGATGGTCCTCATCGAGAATCAGCGTAACGTCACCCACTCGCAGATTCCATCCGCTCATACGTTCGTCCCAACGTTGTCTTCGCGCTGGGTCAACGGGCTTTGGTTCTCGAGCCTGATGTTTAGCTTGATTAGCGCTCTCGCCGCGAGGCTCGCAAAAGGCTGGGTCACCCAGTTTTCGTCCACTGTTTCTGGTTCGAGTTGGGGAAACGCGAAACTGCACTGCAGCCAGTGCCTGGGTCTCAAGCGATGGCATCTGCGTGTCATCGTGCAAGGTCTCCCCATCCTCATCCACATCGCCTTCTTCCTCTTTAGCATCGGCCTCGTCATTCTCCTGTTCGGAGATGACCGCGCTATTGGCATCGCCATTTGTGTTTTAACGGTGCTGATTGGCCTCTTATACATCCTAAGCAGCATCCACCCCGCCTATTATCCGGAATCTCCCTTCCGCACTCCGGTATCCGCTACGATTCAACATCTACGACGTGGCTTCTGGCGGCTTGAACCTGTCGTTCCATTTCCAGATCACACGGATGCTCAGAAGGCACTGGCATTAAGGTGGCTGTTAACCGAATGTCAAGACGCTGAAACGATCGATGCAGCAGTGTGCGCGATAGCAGGTCTCCCAAACAGCCCGCGGACTCAGCATCACCTTCTTTGCCGTCCAACAGTCGATATTCTCTCGACGATCCTCTCTGCCGAGCTAAACAAGAAACCAGCCGATACGACTCTACTGAATGCCTGTTTATACGCGCTTCTTCGTTTGATTCAATGTTCCCCGGCCGAAACAGAAGACCCGCATTTACTTGATGCTCTGAGGGCCCTTGTGACCAAGGGTGCTCTCGCTGCAACCAGCTCAATACCCCTCGATGTTCGACAAATCGCATTTTGCGTTAAATCGCGAATTATCCTTCTACTATGCGACGATATCGGCGATAAGACGCCATTTGAGATGGAATTACCTCTGCTGATCAAATCATGCGCTGATACACACCTCCGTCGCCTGTTATCGGAAGTTCATCTGCTCTGGCGTAGCCTCTCGCATGCGGAACAGCGTCCTCCTTTGCTTCACCCCAGAAATGATTTCCTCTCTCTCCTCAAGGCACCAAACACGACCAACCGTAACAAGGTGCATGAAGAATTAGTTAAAGCGGCGACTTCAGGTTCGTCCGCTTATATTTTCTTTCAAGGATCATTTATGAACACAAATGTAGCGAGAAATCTTGTTGTGACAGTCGAGAAATTCGGTGCTCAACCATTATTGGACGGATTGACGACGATAAGTTCGACTGAACTCCGAAGGCGATACGCAGCCCTTTTCGCGGAACTGGCCACTGATTGTACGTGTGCGTATTCTCGAGGCATGCACTGCTGACTTTAGAATCAGTCACATTCAGACGACAGCTTGGACCGAGCTCCTTCACGGCACAATTGTGTTCGTCAATGTTATGGGAAGATGACGATGGGCGGAGGCACATAATCAATGCTTTTTTTAGCCTTGTCCGTGGATGGTACAGTACAATTAAAAAACCTTACTGTCGAAAGCTAATCGCCGCAGATGCTGGCCGAAGGATGATCACTAATGGCCTTCCCAAATTGCTCGAAAGTCTCACACACCGAAATCATCGAATACTGATCGACATTATTCCGTTTGTAACCCAAATGGCCATCCATGGTAAGAAATTTTGCACGATAATGGCGATATACTGAGATATTATTAGATTATGTACGGGGCGGTATTCAGGCCGCTCACATTCAGCGTCTCGTGATCGGTACGGCGATGTTAACAGTGAAAGAGGGCTTCGCGCGCGCGATGAATAGTATTTTGATATTGGCAAGTTATGGTGAATTCTACCTTGATGATGAGTTGGCCACAGACACATTCATTGGATCTTGACAGATGACTTGCGTAGTCACTTCACAACGGCGATAACGATGACGATGCGGTGTCATTCCTGTTCCCACATATCCAGACTGGCGGTAATTATGGGATTTCTGGGAAATAGTGAGCTTTTACGTCGCATCAATGGCTGCTGAGCCCATCGTCCAGCAGGTTGTGTACGCCCCCTGGCATCGACACCGGAAACGTTTCGAAATATTGTGACGATGCTAGGATGTTCAGAAGGAGATCTTCAGGAATCAGGGGAGGCTCAAGAATCAGCATTGAGTACTTTGAAGACTTTTCTAAAGCATGGTAAATCTCAATGTTACTTGTGTTGTTCTCATTTGAACCATCCTAAAGAGGACTCGCGCGCATTTGTATCAACCAAGGAAACTTACCAGCTGATTGTCACCATGCAAAAGGATTCTGACCCGCGGATTCGACAATCAGCTCTGATGACATTGAATGCTTTCCTGGAGCACGGTGAGTTCCGCTGTTGACTGCGAGGTGATATTAACCATCCACAAGACGATTCGCACACGTGGCTTGCAACACCGGAAGCATCAGGGCAGGCTGTTGTGTTGCTGGGAGACTCAGACCCTCGTGTTCGGCAATCCGCGGGGGACACTGTGAAGGCTCTTCTAACTCGCGGTGAGTTGGGGAACGGGTGTGCAGTACTTGAATCTCACTACCCCCGAGATGATTCCCGAAAGTTGATCGCAAGAGTCGAAACGGCACAGAAGATGGTCTGCATGCTCAAGGATTCGCACTGGTTTGTTCGAGAAACGGCAGTAGATACTTTGAAAGCTTTCCAGGCGCACGGTGTGTTGTGACCTTGCTTGCTGGACAATCTAATCATTCACCAGATGACTCGTGCGCGTTATTATCAACCCAAAACACATCTCAGGAAGTTATTTCTATGCTCGAAGACCCGAACCCCGGTGTTCGAAGATGTGCGCTGATGGCCTTGGGTGCCTTTTTGGGGCATGGTGAGTTTAGACATAACTTGCAGAGTTTTTGATCTGACTATCCACTAGACGACTTGCGCGCAATGGTAGAAAACGAAGAAACTTTCCAGAGGATCGCCACCATGCTGACTGATCCGGACATGGAGGTTCGTTAATACGCACAGAGCACTTTGAATGTTTTCCTTGCGAAAGGTGATTTTCGCTCGCACTGGCGGGGCGTTGATCTGACGATTCCTTAGACGACTCACGCGCATTCATATCAACCCCAGAAACGTTGCAGAAGCTTACTGCCATAGTGGTAGATTCAGATTCGAATGTTCAAAGGTCGGCTCTGCAGACTTTAAACACATTTCTGGGCCATGGCGAGTGACATCACTCTCATCTCTATGGTTAGAATAACCATACACCAGACACTTCGCGTGCATTGGTTTCGACCCCTGAAACATTCCAGAATATTACTGCTATGCTGGACGATTCGGAATGGACTATTCGGGAATCAGCCCTGCAGATATTGAATACTTTCCTGGAGCACGGTGAGTTTTTAGCCTTGCTTGTAGCATAATTTAACCTCAGGTAATCCACCAGACGACTCATGCACATTATTATCAACTCCGAAAATGTTCCGAAGGATCGCGGCCATACTGGCGGACCCACATCCGGATGTTCGACAATCTTCCTTGCAGGCGTTAAATGCTTTCCTGGCGCATGGTGAACTTTGTTACGCTTTTGAGGTTTCCGATCTCATCATCCACCAGACAACTCGCGCGCGTTGGCAGTGACTCCGCAAACATTCCAGAAGATTTCCGACATGCTGGCGGATCCACATCCTGAGGTTCGACGATCCACATTGAGGACTTTGAATGATTTCCTGGCTCAACGTTAGTTCTGTTGGATCACGCAGACTTGGCGCCTGATCTAACCATCTCTCAGACGACTCACGCATGTTAGTGTCAACCCCAGAAACCTTCCAGAATATTGCCACCATGCTGGCGCATTCACATCCGGATGTTCGGGATTCCGCACTAAGGATTTTGAAGGCTTTGCTCAAGCATGGTAAAGTTCGGCACCACCTCTGCTGTTCTTGATCTGATCCATCCTCCAGAGGATTCACGCACATTGGTATCGACTCCTGAAACGTTCGAAAAGATCGCAACTATGTTGAAATATCCACGGCCAGATGTTCGAGCATCTGCACTGAGGGCTATGAATGCCTTGCTCGAACACGGTGAGAGTAGCATTACCAGCAGGTTCTCGTTCTGACACATCCACCAGACGTCTCGCGCGTATTGGTATCAACCCCAGAAACGTCGCAAAAGATTGTCGCACTGCTGGCGGACTGGGACCCGAAAGTCAGAGAATTTGCACTGCAGACTTTGAATTCTTTGTGTGGTCATGGTAATCCTCAACATTACATGCGTGGTTTTGACCTTACTATCTAACAGATGACTCACGCACATTGGTGTTGACACCGGAAATTTTCCAGAAAATTGCTGCCATGCTGGCAGATTCTGGCTCAAATGTTCGGGAATTGGCACTGCGGACGTTGAACAATCTGCCGGAGCACGGTCAGCCCTTATATGACTTCATCGGTTCACACCTGACTATCCACCAGATGAGTCACGCGCAATAGTATCAACACTGGAAATATTCCGGAGGACTTCTGTCATGCTCAAGGATTCAAATTCTAACGTTCGACTATGCGCAGCAGAGACTGTGAACACGCTGCTGGTACATGGTGAGTTTTTTCCATGCGAGGTTACTGCTCTAGCTCTGATATCCACAAGACGACTCGCGTGCACTAGTATTGACGTCGGACGCATCCCAACTTATTGTTCCCATCTTAGATGATCCAAACTCGGATGTTCGACTTTCGGCTCTGACGACTGTAAACGCGTTGCTGGTGTACGGTGAGTTCCGATATCACTACGTGGTTCTTGACCTGATTTTTCGGAGATGACTCGCATGATCTGATACCAGCAACATTCAAAAAGGTTGCCACCATGCTGGCAGACTCTGAATGCTCCGTGCGAGACTCTGCACTCAGTACTTTGAAAGCCTTCCTGGCGCGCGGTCAGTTTCGTCGTCATTTGCGCACTTCTTGATCTAATGGTCCCACAGATAGATCACGCGCATTAGTACTGGCACCGGAAACGTGCCAGGAAATTATTGAGACCCTCGCACGTTCAAGTTTTCATCTCCGACCGGCTTCTCTCAAAATTCTGTCCTCCGTTTTGGAGCACGGTGAGACAATCCATTTTTTTCCTGCCATACATATCTAGATCCCCGGGTATGCCAGATGAGCTCCTACTGGCCTTCTCAAGTCCAAGCTCGCTGAAATATATGGTCGGTATGATGACTGGGGGAGAGGCTGACTACCAAGTGCTTGATTTTATCGGAAATCTCAATGCACGCCTTATGGGTACACATCCTGTATCCTGTTTCCCACTTGATATTGACTTGTACTCATAGACATCAACAATTACTCAATTGCTGCTACACTAGCTCATGAAACATTTGAACGTATGGCGCATTCCGGACCCTCCCTTCGTAATTCTTATACCAAGATGATTTTGCTATTGCCCGTGTAAGAAGTGGAATTATTACTCCCTGAAGTTCTACTCATTGGATTTCAGATCTTTCACGGTTCCCTCTGTCTCCTGCTTGATTTCCGCTCTAGAAAACCCAGACTCTACCATTGTGGGCGACGCAGCACTGATTATCGTACACTTTGCGCCCAATGGTGAATTTTGGCACGCTACTGGCATTCACCATTTTCTCACCGCTGTCATAGATCAATTTCGACGCTGTTTCCACTATTTGAAAATCTGGAAACTTTTCTTGGGCTTGCTCCGGCGGTCGTCTACCGCAGGACCAGCACTCACGATCCTGGTGGCCTTCGCTAACCACGGTTAGTTTCACGACGTTTGTCCCCAGATCTTAACAATCAGTTTTTTTTCTTCTAGAGGACAGCCGTGCATTAATGATCGATTCGAGGACAGGGATCGTGGATGAATTCCTGAGCATGATGAAGGCCGGAACAGCTGACTTTGACCGATGGTCCGTAGGCGTCAAAGGATTGCTCGCACTGCGGTTGTTCTCTTCTTAGACTAGGGTAAAATATCGCAATGATTGTAGACTCACGATGTATTAGGGCGCCCACTTTGTCTCCTTTCCTGGACCCGTTTCATTCACTGATTTGCGTGGCACGTCAAAGTTCAGAGAAAGTTCTTGGCGAGTTCAGAGGCGAAAAATATGTGAGTGCACCAATTTCGAGACCGATCGATAGAAAGTTGATCAGAATTTCATGAATCATGCACCCCGCCAAATGCTGCGAGTACAACTTTTGGAGAGTTCATAGCCCAAACTTCTCGGATCACATGGCCGTTCGCCTCAATCTTCTCGTGTATCGTGCGACCTACGATCCGTACATACTCTAGGCGTCTGTCACTACTTCTTTGTTTTCGGGAATGCTAGAATTCTGCTAGATGCTCTAACAGCGAAGCCCATTTTGCGCTTTAAAACAAGGTATGTAAATTGTCTGTGCGGGCCAGATGCATCTCTGCCGTCTTGATAATATCTGCCACAAGCCGGGCACTGGGGATTTCGAAGCAGAACTGAATTCGCCATCATGGATACGCCATCTCCATGGCGGCTCTATGCTTCTGCGATGACGGCAGACGCTTATACCGTCGTGCGCACTTGTTCAGTTACCCGCTCGCTACTCATGAGACTGGTGTGAATTAGAAGCACTTCAAGATACCGTTCTCTCTTGGACAAATTGCGACGGTACTTATATGCGTCTCCGCTTCCCGTTGCAACGCACCTACACCGCCTGAGTGCGTCCCGATTGGCCACCTCCTTCTGGCGACCTGGACTATTTGCCAAGGTCTTTGACGACGAAAATGATTGGCGAGCTCTGTAGCCTCACAGTCGCTGGAGGAAGGACGGATGACGTGAATAATCGCAACTAAGACAAATGGAGCTTAAACTGACAGGCGGATCGGTTAGCAACACCGCCTTGCATCCCAAACGAGTAATCTGCGTTATTCCAACCCGCGGATCCGAAGTGTGTCTTACTCGAGTTAAGGTATATAAAGGAGAGCGCCATTACGTCCCTTTCCCAAATCCCCAGCATCCTCCCGCATCTCGATATCATCAATGCCGGGCGCAATTCCTCCCACTACGTATTCTCTCCCTCATGCGCAGCGCGTGCGTCTTCTTCGGTCGACCCGCAAGGTCGAATCGATTCTCGGCGAGACCCCACTCCTCGCTGACAGCGTCTGCTCTTCGACGGCCACCCCACAAACGGTCTCGAAAGACGCCCCCTCCTTCGCAGCCGCATCTACAACGCAGTCCCGCGCCAGCTCCCGGCCCGTGCTAATCGTACGGTTACCGAGCGTCTCGTCCATCGGCCCTGGGACGACCAACTCTCCGCTGTCGGCCACGTCGGGCATCAGCTTCAACTCGCCGGTGTCGGCATTGCCGACCCCTCGAGCGGCCGCGGAGGAAGAGATGACGCGCAGGCGAAAGATGGCGGCGAAGCTGTCGCGCACCTTGGGCGAGAACATCCCGCCTGAGCTCGTGCTTCCCTCCACCTCAAACTCTGGACCGACCCGGCGTCCTCGGCGAGCGTCTTCCATGACCTCGCTCGACGTCATTGGCACGTCGTCGAGGCGTAGTTGTTCTGCGAGGGGCGGTGTATCGCTCGAGGCAATATCGGACGGGACCAGGGAGGGATCTTTCGTCGCCTCCGGCTCGCCAGAAGAAGCGTCGCTACCTTATTCCGGTGAAACCGAGACATATCTGATTCCGCGCGACGAGACCTCCAGCGACCGGATAGCAGGTGCCGCTAAAGGTTACGAGCTCATATGACCTAGCCTTTAACCCTGCCTTCCGTAGCCTACAGTACTTAATACATCCGCTAATTTACCCTCATTTATAGTTGATATGTAGCGCAATTTAATCTGTAGCATAACACCCGGATACTGATCTTGACTTCTCTGTCAGTAAAAACACTCACCTAGCGTAGAGGTAAAACCAGTCTGTAATGAAGGGCATCTCGGTATACCTCCTCGGATTGTGGGTTGGGCTGAGCCCCAAATTCATTCAGGCCGAGGCGGGCTATAGTTGCAGAAATTCGCTCGTATCCGAGCACCACCCGGAACATTTTTTTTGCAACATGGTGTATCTACCTAGTAGTTCACCTTAGTCAATCAATTTTGAGTCGTTTGGTTTTGCTTTCACAATTTAACGGCCGGAGGGCAAGTTCAAACTCCGACGGTGATGGAAAATCAGCCGCTGAGTCATGAATCATGAATCATGATGTCCTCTCACACTGAGCACTCCGTCACGGCCTCCACGACTTCTCCCTTCTCGCACTAGTACTGCAGCAACTCATCTGGGCAACCACCGAGGAGATTGAGGACTTGGAGATCGTAGATGTGGCGGGGTCGCCGCCGCCATCTTCCGGGAGCCTACTACTGGCGAATTCTCCTTCGAAGTATGGTAACCTGGTTATCCGTCGGCGTAACGGGATGCCATGGTCCTTGCAAGTCTTCATGAGTCTCCGAGTTCGGATGTTGCAGGGTATGAATTGCATACTGCAAACATTGGACGCACAGTCTGTGGACGGCAAAGACCTGCACAATCTGTGGGATAACTTATCGCATTGGCACTTGGGCAACGTATTTGAATAGGCACTTCTATTGACAGGCCCGAACATCGGGACACGCACCTCTGGCCTCAAGTTCACTCGAACTGGTGCAAGTCATCGTTTACTTCGTCCAGAGGCAACGGCTACCACGTTTTCATACCGTCTCCATGTCGCCTGGCCCTGCTCCGATGCCTATGTCAATCACATGGCTCTCATATACTTCGACTGCGCCCATGGACTGCGAAAATCTTTTCGGTTCCACAGCCTTCTGATTTTGCTCTTATGACGCATGCGGCAAACATAGGAAAACTCCGGGTGCCCCCTGACATCTCCACAACAGCAGCAGGCTCATTTCGGCGTGATCTAGACCATATACGATTCGACCATTCAGTCAAGAGCGTTCTGCTAACTCTACCGGGTATCCCTTGGATTGATCTTGCTGAGGTAGTTAAGTGTGGCAACCCAATAATAATATTGGTCGCTGCGAACTTCTGGCCTAGTATCATCGGGATCGGGCCTTTCAAATTCTTGCCCCGTGTCACCACCCAGTACTACCCAAAGCCGGGCGAGGTAACGTATCGGCCATGACCCATAATCCTGTGCCATTAAAATGTAGCTAACAATTGCTGTTTCAGATTATTGTATCACCGTTTAATCCCATTCGAACGCCGTTGAAAATTTATCTGCACTCGCCGTTATTGGGTGGGGCAACAGACCCTCAATGAATGTCCTCACTCCGTCGACCCGAGATGCAACATCGTACGAGGACTGGGGTCGAGCAAAAGTTTAATCAATCTCACTATTGACCGCCCAAAACCGGGTCTATTGTTTACTGGACTTTGTCACCGTTTTGCGAATGCACTGTACCGGAACGGGGTTTGGTGTTTTTTCATTTGCAAACTACGACCCAACAGGCCCAACCAACCATGACCAATATGCATCCCTGACCGAGCAAGCCTTCCTAGTTCGAGAGGTGCGACTGAGAGAATATCTCGCTCCGAGTAGCTGAAACGTTTCCGGTCAATGTACATATTAGGTCATAGACCCCCGGTGAGTGGTAGAAATCGGGCCTCAGTACTTTGACCCGAGTATTGATATATGGTTAGTACTGATGTAGATTCATTGCTAGATCCTCGTCCACATATATGAGGGCCCTACGTTCAACACAAATATATCTCACTCCCAGACATGTTAACCAAAGTCATCTCGAGCGCTCTCTTCTTCCTTGTCATGGCACAGGGAGCCATCGCCATACCCTGTGAGTGTTCTCCATTTCAAATATATTTCAAACCGCTGATTTGGCTTCCGTGGTAGGTGGCAGACCCGGTGTATGCATTTTCCGCGATACCTCATAACTATGAACTAACTAAGAGCTCCCGTATAGCTTCCCGCGTGCCCGACTTTTGCTCCTTGTGTGAGTTTTCTGTTCTGCATGAAGAATACAATACTCACTCCCACCACAGCCCCCTTGTACGAGTTGTGCTGCTTCGTCGTAGGATAATCATAATCAATTTCATATCGACAGGCGCAAGCAACGAATTTTGCTGCCACACACTCGGAAGCAGGCAAGTCCACTGTTGCACTGATAAAGTTTTGTGATTTGACGCCGCTGGAAGGTGTGTTGTGGACGGCGGGTTCTGCCCCAAGATCCTGGATGAGTGAATGCTTCGCGCTGAAGAAATGTGGTTGAGGTTTACGATCGTGATATTAACAACTGTTTAATTATCAAGTCCTGTTGTCGTCATAGGGCGTGTGGAGATTTGATTGAATACTCTATAACATTTTATCTGCCGTGAGCAGCTTTGGCCAATTGTGTCTTGAGATATGCCGGGTGCACTTGCAGTTGGACATCCATCAACTCAAGGTCGGCGTTATTGCGGCTAGGGAAGCTGTTCCCCGCCGCTTAGAGCAGTACATTAGCCGTGCCAGATGCTATGGGAGTCAGAGTTCCGGCGTCAGACCACCTGGGCAGCAGTTTCGAGTTCATTTCCGGTCATTAAGCCATACCTTGCCCCAAGGATCCCCCGTTAGTCGTAGTTCTCTATAAAAGCGGTCATGGTACCGGCCAGTCGCCCACGCAGCACTACATCATCATGTTTAACAAGCTTCTCTCCGCTGGTATTCTTGCAATCCTAGTCCTCGGACAGGGGGCCATGTCCATACCCCAAACTGCAGACATCGTCTGTACGTCTTCACTCGTGGCATCGTAATATCTGAAGCTCATCGAGTGGGTAATGCACACAGGCAAAACCACATATGTGACTATTATTCCTCATCTGCGTTTGCGTAATTGTGCTGATACTGGTTGTAGGAGTGTACGGATCCCGGGCTTTCCACATGAACATGGATTTAATTTCGCCTTACGTTGGTCCTTTATGCAGGTCCATCAGGCGAAACTTGTTGCAAGTTTCTCACTGAGCCCCCGACTCCCACTGGCTTGTAAGTCCTGTTATATTGCATCGACGGCGATTTTGACACATTTGAAAGCTGCGGGAGGGCTTGTCCTCGATAAATTGTAATTACAGGGGATATGCGGTGTAATACGGAGAGACGGCTGCACAAATAGCTTCTCCGCGGTGTTCATGTACATGAATATAATTTCGGCCGAAAAGACAGGCGGCATTGGTAGATGAATATCTTCACGTCGCACCCACCGTCACCGATTATTAGTTTAATATGTAGAGCTCTGCCGTCATGATCAGGGACGGGGAATGTCATCGCTTCCCGCATTACAGACGGCCAGGCACGGCGTTGGGCAGCGGTATACGTACCGCTTAGACTCAGTGATGATCCCGCGATTCTATCGAAATCTACCGTCGGCGTGATAACCATCGCAGTTTCAGATATATTTATACCCCCCTCCCCGCACGTTCGAAATACTCGACGACCATAGCGTTCCTCTGGGCCCAGGCAATGCGCCGCTCAATGGATGTCGTCAGTTGTTGGGCCCAGGAATGGAATGGCCGGAGACGGGGTTGGCGGTGGGTGGAGTTGAGGGGCGTTTTAGTTGGAGTTGCGATTTGGTTGCGATTTAAACACGGACACGGGCGACATGGGAAAAGTGAATTCGGCGAGCTGGGGAATCTCAATTGAAGTCTCGGATTGAGAGGTTCAATTGCCAGGGGTGTTGACATTCCGTCAATGTCTCTGTTCACGCACCCCCGCTGACTGGTATAAATCGCCGCTCTGTGACATCCGTAGTTTCAGACTAGTTGAAGCCGTCTTCATGTTAGCAATGCGAAGGTCTCCGACGGGTACGGTACGTGCAGACATTTCCTTGCGGATACAGCTCTCGTCTCCGTATATAAGGGCCCGCTATTCATTGGTACGATCCCCACTTGCCAAAATGTTAACCAAGGTCATCTCGAGCGCTCTCCTCTTCCTTGCCATGACACAGGGAGCCATCGCCATCGCCTGTGAGTGCTGCATCTCTTGCATTCCAGACAAGAAACTAATTCAATTTCGGTGGTAGGCGGTAACCCTCCTGTATGCATTTTTGGGTGATACAATGCAACAGTTAACTAAATGACGCTCTATTTACAGTTGCCGGCCTGTCCGACTTATCCTCCTTGTGTAAGTTTTCTGTTCCGCTTGTCAAGTGTACATCACTCACTCACTCCTATCACAGCCTCCGTGTATGAGTCTTGCTGCTTCATCTGAGGAGCTTCATGAATAAATGTCATTTACACAGGTGCAAGCAATGAGTTCTGCTGTTATACTCTCGGGAGCAAGTAAGTCGTGCTGTTGCATTGACAAAGTGTTACAAATTGACATCGTCGGAAGATGTGTTGTGGACGGCGGGTTCTGCCCGAGAATCGGAAGGAGAATGAATATTGTCGACTGAAGAAACCCAGGAATCTACGGGCGGTGAAGCTTTAAGATATACTCGCCAACGGGCACGTAATATATGCAAAGCTTATGTTGTGATTCCTCAATTTGTCCGACCAGTTACTTAGCCTGGTCGTCGTGGAAGTTCCTCTGAGCATCAGGTGATCGGGGTGTTTTGAGATTTTGACTGCGAGGCATCCAAGCGGCCATGTCCTGCCCCAAAAATCAGATGGTAACATTGAATTGACCATTGCTGGCTGTCTGGCAGCAGGCGGATCAGTATTCCCAAATTTCACTAAGTAATTATTTTCTTTGACTTCAGAATTGATTTTTTGGGGGCTGCTAATAAGGTCTATGGGAAATTTCTCCATTCTGTAGTTTCGTACAGGCTGTCTAATAAAAATCCATTGAAATGCCCAGATTTGACCATCTTATCACACTGACAACATCCGGGAGCGAAGGGGGTCGAATTGTTTGATATATCGATATCCCCGTGCCCGCCCTCTTGTAAGTCACTTTCCTCTTCATCAGGTCAAGTGCGTACTTGAAGGAATCACCGAAAGCCGCCTATGGATATTGTGGTGACATCTGTTTAAGATTTACTGGTGAGCGCGTTTACCCAGAGTCTACTATCCAAGCCCATTTTGGTTGTTGAGTTATTTTAACTGCTAGGTTGAAGGGATAAATTATGTAAAACTGTAATCAATCAAGTTGGTATGAAACACTGGCAGAGATCTTATGTAGGCGTCCCTGGTAACACGGCACTGTTATCATCCGCTAGCGAGGGGCTAAATGGTATAAAAAGCGGCTACTTTAGGCACCGAGACCACATCGACTTTACCCTACCCACTCTGGTCAAGATGAAGTTCCCTAACAAGGCAAGTAGCCTCGAATCTTGTGCTGATGTCGCTCCTCATATCTTCCAGCTCGCGGTCATGCTTTTCGTCGCAGTCACTGCCGCCGTTCCTACAGAAATGTTGAAGCGCGAGGTATAATCCTGGAATTCACAAAGAATTCCAGTGCACTGACAGATTAGCAGCCCGCCAGTTCCCTTGAATCGGAGGCCAGGGGCACTGTTCATTGCAATGCCCTCTGTGTCCCTGTTGATTGCGTAAGCGCTATCATGCCCAAAACAATGTATTCGAGTTAATCAGGGCCTGCTCCAGGGAGCCCGTACCGTCACGGTTCGCGACTGCTTTGGCAACCCTTGTGCGTGCGGGGATTAATTCATTGTCTGCACATTGTGCTGCCCTTTTCTTTGAATATTATTTCAACCTTCCCTGAAATGTCACATTGCACCAGCCAACCGTATATCTAGAACCTTTTGTGTGTGTGTACTTGTAGATGATTGGGCGTCGATGTTCATCAAGAAAACGGTTTTGCTACGGAACTGCAAGCTCCCTGCTGGGGCTTATCGAACCACAGCGGAGTTTCTGGCTATTGCAACAATGCTCAGTGATATGCATATTACCTGTGGCTCTTCAACAGTGTTGAGTGCTCCAGAATTGAAAGGTGCTACCCTACAGCACTGAATGGTCTTCAAGTAATTAACCATATGTGAAGAGGTCCTGCTACTTTCCGGTCCATTTACGAAAATATTTAGGTGTCACTCATGCCCCGCCCATCTACGAAAACCGAAGTTCGAATTTCTTTGTCACAGGTCACAACGTCGGAGAATTGATCGAAAATGGTACAGGACTCCAGCCACGGGATACTGGAACGGTAACATAAGGAAGCTACTTCAAGTCAATGGCCCGGTTCTAGTGGCGGCATCACGGCACGCACAGTTGAATCAGTGGCAGTGTACGCCTTGTACCATGACTTTTCAAGTTTCCATTGAGTCTCCACCACGTTTGCCGATACGTACTTGTTTTCGTTTCTTTAGTTCTTCATTCTTTTCCTCCACACACACCGGTATCGAGCCCGATTTTTTGCCCTGGAAATGACGGATTTTTGGGACCAAAAACATGACATCCAAACATGTCTATCCCTTTGGCCAGTCTTTAGGCCCCCTTGGAATATGAGTTGAAACCGATGGCTTTCTGTCCTCTTTTCGTGCTCTTGAAATGATACCTCTTCGCGTCCAAATTCCAGCACGAATATACATTATTTTTAGTGGTGTTTTTCACGCAAGAAAAGACCTAGGTTTGGGACCTAAACAGCGAAATTTGCTTTGTTCTCTCCCTGTTTCAGCGTCGAAAACTCTTGTAAAAAATGATACATTTTTGTACGTATTTTTGGGTCGCAAATTTGAAAAAGTTTGCCGCGGCACTTGAAAAGTTTACGTCGCGGGCCCAACTTTGTGTGTCGCGGATCACTGATTCGCTCGCTGAATAAAGTCACTGATTGATGTCTCTGTGTTTTGCGCGGAGGGCATCAAAAGAGCTCTTTTATAGCGCGGAGGCCGAAACGCGGGCACTTGGACCGCCATATGATACGGCCCTGGAGGCTCCGTCTGAATACGAATACGATGGAATATGAATACAAATATGATATGGATATAATAATACACGACTGACATATTCAAATATACTTGGATACAGCCAACTCAATGTTTGAGCTGGGCCATTACGGCCCATCCACGCATCACTCTCCGGGTTTAGGTAGAAGCGGATCAGGCTTCTGCATAGCTGAATACGATACAGATATGAATACAATACGGAATTTTGTATTCATATCATATTTTGGCTAGCACTATACCCGACGGATCACTGATTCACGCGCGGGCCGCAGAACATTTGGTTTTGGTCAACGGATCTAACACGGATCAGAATAAATTCACAGTACCTAGTATTATTCACGAAGCGATATAAAGGGCTGGGTGAAGGTAAGTATTTTTCAAAACAATGAAATTTATTCCTTCAATTCTCGCCGTCGCACTAGGCGGCTCTGCTTTTGCTGGGCCTCCGCACCAATTCTACCGGCTTATGGTACTTGCTCCTCCGACGTGACTTACGTTCGTCCTGCTTCTGAAGGATTGTCGCCCGAAGAATCCAATTGGCTCGACTCGAGGCGACCGCAAGTTATTTCAGCACTGAAGTCTTACCTTACTCTTGCAGCCATCCCCGGGTTCGATGTCAGCACCTACGTCTCCACCCTCTCTGCGAACGGCAGCGCTGTTCCGGTCATTGGACAAGCGTATTCAGGGGCGGCAGTGAGTGTTTTATGCGTTTACACCTCCTTTGTGTTGATAAACTCCGTACCAGCCCGTGCGACGGTAACTTTCGTTGCTCCTCTGTCGACTCCAGGAGCTGAAGTTCGGTGTTTAGATGGGCGGGGTCGGCTTCTATCAAAGCTTTGATTCAAGGTACAGTAAATCTGTCGCTGCCAAGACAGGCGGGCTTGCCCAGGCCACTACCTACGTCGCCGGGGCGTGAGTGCCTATTTCCTAGAACGCCAGAAACTGTTCTGATTCCAGATGCAGTCAGCGGTGGATGCGAAGCGATCATGGCGCTTGCGATCAATGACTTTGTTGACGTTCAAACACTCGTTACTGGAGGAGCATTCAATAACTCGGGTAATGCGCTTTTCAGAAAAAGATGACTCAGATCATTGAGAGTTCCCACAGATGTGCCTAAGTCTGCCTATGAGCTCTTGCAACTCAAAGCAAACGCGGGATTCAACCTGTCCATTGCTGACGTCATGGGCACTGTAAGTCGACCCCTTGGTCTTCTCCTCCCGACGATTGACTTCGATAGGCCGTAATTTTCTATGCTGCGAAAGGTGTCATTGGCCCGACGTTCAGTGGCCTCTTTTCCTCAGCTGCCTACACCAACGGCTCAGTTCCGCTCCTTTCCTCATCATGGCTGAAGGAATCCCCAAAGGTCTTCCGGGAAGTACCTCCTACGGCGGATCTTGTTCCCCATCAACAAGTAAATGCCTTCGTTCCACCAAAGCCCGTTCCTCACCTCGTTCCTTTACAGCGCGACAAACCAAACCATCTACGAGATATCTCCGATCGAGTTCGGCAAGCTGGCAAGGTCGCGCCCAAGCTTTCACTCCCACCTCGCTTCTCGGTACTCCCTCAAAGCGGGTGTGCCAGTCAACGAGAGCGAATGTGTTACTGGGTGGGACTCGTCTGCTTGGGTCTTAGGGGCAGCGGTAGCTGCCCAAGCCGTACGTCTGCTTTCTGCTGTCTGAGAAAACTTCACTTATTTGATGTATCAAGGACTGGGTTGTTATTGTGGACACAAACAACACCCGAGGAATATTCTCGCGGGCCGAGTCGCGGCGGAAGCGGGCGGGGCTGGCGTATCCTCCGAACGAAACCGAGCTCATCGCTGAATCGCAAGTTAAGGAACTGGGCGCGTTCATAACGGGCGATCTTCCTGGAATTCTCAGCCTGCTAGGAAATGCAACCATTCAAGTAAGTCTACTCGCCTGTTTGTTGAGCCTTAGGCGAATGTGCTGTCGCAGGAAGTGGGCTATGACTGGTCACCAACCCTTCCTCGGTAAATGATCTCTCTGTTTTCCCGGCGCAGCGCTAATCTGAAATAATACATCAAGGTTACGACCAGTCGGAGCGGGTCTTCAAGAACAAGTGACATTGGCACTGGTAGACGCCGGTGAATCTGGTGAGATCCATCTCAATCCTTCCTTCCTAAGATCGGGGCAAAATTGCTGATCCGATTCAGGCCAGGAAAACCCTATCTGGCCACTTATCCAGCCCGTGAGAAAAATGGACTTCTTGCTCGTTAGTGACAGTTCCGGCGTGGAATTATCGGTAGGTCTCTTCTGCACCCACCTCGTCATTCGTCGCTGATTGTCTAAAGTCGGGTTGGATGAACGGCACCAATTTGAGTGAGGAGATATGTTTCAATAGTTTAGTAGCGCTAACTTCTGCCTCCCCAGTCAACACTGCGGCGATGGCAATCGCCAACAACGTACCCTTCCCCAAGCTGCCCGATGTGAACACCTTCCTCATCAACAATTACACCTTGGCTCCGGTATTCTTTGGCAAGTTAACACCGATCACTGGTTTTATCCAGCCACTCTGACCTTCCCTGACTTGACAGGCTGCAACGAACCCGAGGTGCCGCTGTTGCTCTATGTCGCCGATGCCCCCTACAGTGCCTACTCAAATGCTACGACCTTGATTGGGTAAGTTTTTCCTTCATCTAATGCAAGGTCCCAATCTTTCCAACAGCACCGGGCCAAGTGAGGCTCAGATCCAGCTCCTGCTGCAAAACACTCTCGACCTCGTTTCCCAAAGCAACACTACATGGGCGCAATGCATGTACGACACCCTCTTCAACGCTACAATCATTCCCCACTGATGGTGAGTTGTTGATCGTAGCGCCTGCGGTTCCATCCTTCGCAGCCTGGAGCGGCTCGGACAGACGATTCCCGATCAGTGCAAGCTTTGCTTTGAAAGGCACTGTTGGCAGGGCGAGATGGCAACTGGGACCCCGCCGTTCGTCGCACCTCCCCTTCTGTTGAGTCTGAACACAACCTTCGCCGAATGGAACGCGACCACGTGGCAGCCCGCATTTTCGGAAACGGGAACAGCGTCCAACGCCTCGACCACCCTCAGCTCGGGCAGCCACAACGCGGCGGGGGAAAGAATCATACGTCCGCACATTTTCTTTCATTTGCTGGGAGCAGTTGCTGCTATAGTATTCTGTTGCTGAAAGAGGTCCCTGTGTTAATTATACGCGACAGTCAGTCCGTGCGTTTTTAGTGCGTTTTATTTTCTGTTATTTCCATTACTCATTCCTTTTATCTCCAGTTTCCTTTCCCGCCGTTCGTTGTGTTCAACGTTCCTTCAGCTGTATTCTTCCTTGTTTTGATCCCTCGAATCGTCGCCTTCAAATATTTAATAACCCTTTCTACTATATTCTTCCTTGTTTTGATTTTCCCTCAGCGTCCCTGATATCAATTAATTGGTTTTTGTCTGGGCCTGAACTTTGATGGATCACATACACCATATTGCACGGGGAGTAAAACCGGTGATATCTCGGTTGCATTCCTGTCCGCGTAAATATTGCTTGAACACGATAATGACCCATCTCAGGACTCGACTCCTCGCGTCCAAGGGTGGACAGATGTTCGCATTTTCTTTCTGTTTATTTCTTGTTTTTTTCCCCATCTCCCCACTTACCAAAACAATAAGACAGGAAGAGTCAGGAGGAGTGAGGAACATGGGACGCAGGATAAGAATCAGGATAAAATTACGCCAGCGTTAGTCTCTCATAGGCAGACTTCAACACAATTTGATCTCGTTCCTCGATTTGGGTTAGCCAAGGGATGTGGTGCCCGCAATCCGGTTAGGCCCTAACCAGATAGCAATGAGACAGGCGCCACCGGCGCTAAATACGTCCAAGCTCTTGGCGGAAGGATCAACTAGCTTACAGAGTCTCCTGTATTTGTTTGTGCAACCCATAGGTGCATGGCAGCCGAAATTTATCAGAAAATTACCACGGCGCGGCATAGAGTCGGAAAGGGTGTAGGACACGCTTACGGGAGTCCGCGTACGGGTAAGAGCAGCATCTGGGTATTTGAATGAGTCGCAAGATGTTGCGTCGGGTCTTCCCAAATTTCTTTGGAGCGAGGCAGTCAAACATGCCGTTTGGTTGAAAGAGCGCGTGCACTTATCAACAAAACACCCCTTGAAGCAGCCACGGGCGAGAAGCCCGATCTATCTGGCATCCACGAATTTTGATGCAAAGCTTTTGTCCGCTTCAGGAGTCGGAATGAGATTGGCATTGTCAAGATTATAGCCACGCTGACGCACCTGGGGAAGTATCCATAGTCATACAGCCGAAATGACGAGATCTTGAAAACTGTTTTATTGTATGTCCCAAGGTCTGTCGTTAAACATAATTTGGAGCTGAACGGACCTCGTCTCAGAGTTTCGTCGGTCAAATTTTCCAGTCTGAAATGCCTCAGCGTCGACCTCGGAAAAGCAGTCGACCAGTCCACCCGTCGAACGCCGCCGTTGTGACCCAGTTTGTCGTTTCCCCTAAGCTTTCACTTCTTTGCCCGAGTAGGCGGGATAGCTTCATGTAACACCAGAGCAAGAGGTATTGCAAGCGTGCACTGTCCAAATTTTGAGGACGAGATCACCGGACGAGGGTCATAAATTTTGAAAGCGTGCAGGCGCGGAAACGTGTAGAGGTAGTATGGATAACGAGATGCATGGAAGTTCGCCGTTGTGACCCAGTTCGTCGTTCTTCCTAAGTTTCAATATCTTACACCGAATTGAGTGCGACGGCGTCAAGTTACACCGTAGCAAGGCATCAAAATTCTGCACAGGAGAGATTGCAAATCCAGGAAACATGGCGCGTTGGCGCTGTCGAAGAAGACGTGGATGAGGTGCGAAAATGATGGGCTTCACGGGCCGGCGTTCCGCTGTTTCGTAGTGTTTGGTGATCAACAAGAGCACGTGTTTGCACGTGTTTCAAGTTGCTTCTTCTCACCGCAACTCCCATCTCGTTGAACGGCGGCCAGACACTGGTTGATTTTAACAAGATTCTGCACCGTCTTCTGCGATGAAATCATCGAGGCAATCTCGGCGCGCGCCGGCTAAGGCGGAAGCGGAACAAACGCTCGCAGATGGCAAGTGATATCATCCACGACTGAATAATCAGAAGACCCTGAACATATCCATTCAGTCTCTCCACTTTCTTCAGCGCCGTCTCTGCCTCGAGAGGAAGACGGGGACGAGGACTTCGCCGGTCCGCAATTTCATTCAACGACTCGGCACACTCTCAATTCATACATCTAGTTTCTCCACTATCTGCATCACCGCCCTCCCCCAAGAAGACGAGGCGCAAAATGAAATTATTGGTCGGTATCACCTCACTTCTACCAATTTCTAAGCAACTCAGATCGGTATGTGCCGCTTGCAGCAACGAGTGGGCCTCGCAAGCGCCTTAGAAGCGACGCTAAAACCACCCTGTCCTCCAAGAACGCAGACGGTAGGCTATCATCCACTATGGCCCGCTTTTCCCCAGTCCTGATATACTGTGATAATGCGCCGAAGCCAACCTCCGGCAACGGAGCCCGAAAAAGACCCGCGAAAAGCCCCTCTGCGCACTCCTCGCTGCCGCCCGTCACACTGCCGCACGTCCAGGAAGTCGCCCGAACCCGCGGAGCCACTGGACCGCCTTCGGCGAGAAGCTCCCGGCAGTGGTGTGCAGCGACGAAGCGTACGAGTTTGAGCTGCCCAAATTCTTGGATTCGACAGACCAGGTGGCGGACGGTGAGGGCGACGAGATGATGAAATAACCACCACCCTCCGAAAGGACCCGGGTGTTCTTTTCATGGAAGTTTTTATCTGTATTTGACTCTTGCCGGCGACGCATTCACAACAACAGCCTATGCGTGTAATTTTGATCACCTATCATTCATGTGTATTCGCTCACCGCTTTATTGACATTCTTCATGTATCCAGGATCTTTTGTTTTACTTGTCCGCCCTGCTCCTCTCGTGGCCCTTATTCCCTACGCACCAACTGTTCGAATGAATCGCACTCGTATGGCGTGCTGATCCTGAATCTGCGTAGTCCGCTGGGGTGGACCTTGAAGTGAGAGAGGCGGGTCGGGTCGCACATGGCGAGCTCTGGGTGGATCTTCTCCAGGACAAACGTCAAATAACCCGAAGAGGCCCGCTCGACTTGGGAGTTGGACATACCGGAATACCGAGTCGCTGAAAATTTCCTGTTCTACTCGGGCCCATCCATGGGCCAACAACAGTTTTCTTTTCGCCGCCCTCTCGATTTTGGGAATTATGGCGGCATTTTGCAGGGCATCTTGACTGTTCTCCCGCGAGCTATCCTACAGAAGCGAAATAATCCGCCCGGCGTCTCGGCAAGTAAGCACAATTGGTACTCATCAACGAGCGCAATTTCTCAAAATATTCAGTCGTGTTAGCTTACTTGACAAAAGCGTTGTGCTCTCCTTTGGTCCACTAAGATCGCTTTATTCTTGCTTCAGTGACCCGATACCAGCGATCATTCTCGTCACAGGATCATTCACCACTCCGGTCATCTTTCGATGCAAATCCGAGACGATGTAGCGCTCATGCCTCCAGCTTGTCCTACAAGCACTCGAATTTCCGGAGAGCAGTTTTAATGTTCATGTCGTCTCGCTAGCCCGTACTCTGGGGCATGCACGTACTCACGCGCGACTGCATTGGCATTCAGTACTTCAAATGGTACACGAAACTTTGGTTTGATTTATATTTCGCCGACGGCTCTCACTGCTCAGCTTGAGCAATGAGGACACGATCTCTGTGGGTTTGGAGTCACTCTCGAGCTGACGTCTCAACTCAGCAGTTGGCATTTCGGCCATGGTTCAGAGTTAGATCAATTTTCCATCATCCCACATGTAGTACTGCCGCTGCCCTTCTCCGCTGCCAAATTAAATCTTTGCTCGAATCTAGCGACGAATAAATTCCCTTGCCTTCATTCACGGGAACCGTGATTGGCCCACGGCAAGCTATGTACGTTCTTCGTGCACACCACCAATCCGTTGAACTTCCGAGTTACCATCCACGGCGGCCTGTCAACAGATTAGCAACTTCACTCTTCGTTCCGAGGAACTCCTAGAACCGCGGCGTTGAGGGTGGAATCAAAATGAAAGGGAATCAGACTTGACGGAAAGCAGGTAATAAGTTCAATGCATTAGGGCCATACTGAATGTAAATTAAATTACATCTCGTGCAATGAGAGGGACACGGCGCTTGAGAACAATGCGCGGGGCACGGACGAGAATGCATTTACGAGATCCGGAAGTGAAGTAGCATCCTATAGCCAGTAACGCGTCGCTGGGATCCAAGGGTCAATAACGAGTCTACGTTAATAGCAACGAGGTACCTTCGATGGCTCCACTCCGTTTGCGAGCCACAAAATCGTCCGCCAGTGACCAGAGATGCGGTAGACCTTTTGCGCCGGCTTCCCAATCTCTCCAGTAATCGTCGGGACGCATTCCGATCACGAAGCGTACGTCGTTGACGTGTGGAATCTGTGCCAATTCATACCTGCCTTCCGAGATATAGAGTGATAACAAAAGTTCAAGCCGGGGGCAGTCGACCAACAGAGTTTCCACCAGGTCCCGCGATACCCCGTAATTCAATGCTAGATGAGTGAGCTTGTAGAGGGTCGGAATCTGAGGCAGGATCTGGGCCAGGTGTTCTTGGTGGCTATCCAATAAATCGAGGTGTGTGAGCGAGGCGAATAGTGGATGCTTCAGATCAATATGAGGCGCCCCACGGAACAAAGGGTGGATAGATGTGGACAGCCGCTGGAGGCGCATATTGGCGAGGATTGGAAGAAACGTGGGATAGGACTGGTTGAGGACCAAACCCACGAGTCCCGTACAGACATCAAGAACTTGTCTTGCCTCTTGCTCCTTTACGATGGAGTGGAGACACAGATGACGGACTGCTTTGTGAAAGAAATCCGGCGGTTTTGACTTGATTGCATATGGTAGGCCATGCAGCGTGGCACCCTTAGCACGGATAATCCTATACAACAAGGGCTCGATCCTGAACTTCAGAGTGAGCTCCATGAAAACTCTCCAAGCGGAAAACTAACCAGAGAAGAACCCGACGAGCGACTCTCAGAAGAGTGGGAATTTCTCGGGGATGCATCAGCGCTGTTGTCTCAAATATCTCTTGTTCCAGTTCGGGCGGGAAAGCGGGGTTGGGATCCACAGGGTCGAGCGCCATGGTGGTCAAGAGCAAACTGAATAGACAGCCTTCATCAATATCACGTCATGACATTTCGGCTTCCCTAAGCGGGACTGCGGGACCGTATATACCTACCTAACAGCCAGAATATTCCGAGGAACGACGAGCAGAATAGAGTATATCCGAAAAGGGTGGTGTGAGGCTTCGAGTCCTTTCGGAGTGAAGGACAAATGTCGGGAAACTCAGAGAGGTGGGAACAAGAGAACGGTGGGACGATCTTCTTGTTCAATGCTGGGATTCTTGGGAAGTATTAACCGTTCTTTAAGCAAATGCTTCTTCGGTGGTCCAGTTAACCCATGCAGGTTTATTTCTGTTGCTTTCCCTCTCCTCTCTTCCCTATATTCATGCGAGGCTCCCATTACAACGGCTACGCACTGCGCAAACTTTGCCGCAGGACGACCAGAACAGCGCAGCAGATTCCTGCCACAACGGAAGCCTGGAATCATCCTGTTTAGTCAGGATCTAATCAGAGAATTCCTCAATGCCCCGGCTGCATTTGTTCTAATGGAGATTCAACACAGTTTTTCTACCATTCCGAGTGTGCTCCGGCTGACCATTTCGCAGTTTTTCCTGAGGTTCTCGCAGCATAATGTTACTGTGCCGTAGTAGCGCGGCAACGTAGAGTCCCGATGATTTGCCGACATACGCAGGGCAACTATCGTCCCTCCAAGCCACCAATCTTTCGATCTTCTGTTCATCCGTCAGCTCCCCTGTGGGCTCATTCCGAGTTTCTCTTGCATCCAACTAGTAGGCTTATAGCATCGATTTCAATTGCTCTGGCTAGGCATTTCCGGGTGTATGTATTATGTGAACCTGTTGAATGACGGTCAGCGATATCAATTCCCGAGACGCATGCGAATATAAAGTAACTTGGAGGTGAAAAGACAGTGTCATATGTCTGCCACGCCGAACAATATAAAAAATTGGAGATTTTACCTATGTCGTCGGAGAATCGAACCCCGGCTCTTACGACGTATGGTGAAGGAGATGGTCCACAACACATCTACAGAGTTAAGAGATTGCATGAAATGATGGATTGCAGTGCACTGTTCAATGTACTAGCGCGGACGTGCAACGACGCTGCAAATACCGGTGGATATCGTCAGTAAACTCGAGGTCGAGGACTGATTCTGGAGCAGACGGGGATTGGGATCAGGTCCAGGCTCATCATCGACTCCCATTCGTGAAAATGTGATCATCCCATTCGGCCATAGAAGACTGTATCCCATGATCCCCTCCATCTGGGCTACATGTACATGTTTTTCCCAAATTTATTGACCTAAGATTGACTGAGTTATTAATTATTCATTGTGGCCAGCACTCTTGCCTTGATTTTTCCCACGGCTCGCCGAAGCGCTGCCCCGGGGCGTCCCCTGCTCTTCTTTCCAAAATAGCCAGCGCCAAGACAAACCTCGCTTCTGAACCAGACGCTCTGCACTATTTTGTCTTCACGCTGTCCCACCCTACCGTCTGCCCCGCTCTGCCGCTGCTCGACTCGCTGGTGAAGCTCGAAGGAACGACGACGCCAACGCCAACAGTTATGTCGCAAGCCTTCGGCCAACGGGCTGCCGTCCCTCAAGCTTCGACCGTTGTCGACATCATAATAGGATGGGTATATAGAGTGCCGAAACCCTTAGCTCCTTGAATCATCCTGCTTGTAATAAGTATCTGTTCAGTTCTGTCTTCCTTGATCCTTTTCGGTGCTCTTGAAGGTGCCTTCTCTGTGATTGCAGGATTTGACCAATTACGAGCTGTGTGCCGATGACCGGTACGTGATGGGCGGTCTGATATTCCTTTCTGTGAAAACTAGGCGGTCGGGATCATGCACACTGACAACATTAATTCCCAACTAGCTATTTACCAACTTGTCCACTATTCCTCTACGTCTTTCGATTATCAGCAAAGCACTATGTCCACCCAACCACTAGATTATGTGCCTCTTATGCTCCCCCCCAACAGTCTACGACCTAAGCCTTCACCGGCACCTCATGCCTCAACTTGTCCATCAGCTCTGTAAAGTGCCCATCCGGCTTCATCAGCTGTGCCTCGAGGCTCACAAATCCGTCCGCCACATGCGTCATGTACCCAAAGAAACCGTACTCAAACACCTACTACTGCCCATCCGGTCAGCTTGGCCATGGAATGATACACCTGGCCCTTGTCTCTGCTCGTGCACGCAATCTCAGACACGATCACCGGCATCTTGGGATGAGCCTCTTGCATCAATAAACTTGGCTGCGTCTTCGCCGTTGGGGCCGTAGTAGTGCAGTCCCAGGTAGTCGGGCGGGTGGGCCGTGACGCGCTTCAAAAAGCCGTCGATCCACTCCTTGCCCTTGGGATAGGATGCACACGACGGCGACACGAGTTTCTTACCGTGCTCCCAGAGCTGGGCGGCCTCCACGGTGGAGACGCCGGCGCGCTCGGGTTCGTTGAAGAAGTGAACGATGTGCTCCTTAGACTTGAGCACGTTCTGCCAGTCGTCTCCCGAGAGCTGGTCTTTGGTGCGGAGCATGGGGCGGAAGGGGGCGTCCAGGTGTTCCAGTTGAAGACAAAGAACATGGGGCCCTTGAGATCGACGTTGTCCATGGCCCAGGGGATATCGCGGGTGTTGGTCCAGTTCCAGAGGAGGTAGCGCTTGTTGGGGGCCATTGTGAGAAAGAAAGTTGTTTATACGAGGCCAGAAACGGGAACTTGAAGGTTGTGCCAGTGAATAAGCAAGGTAGAGACACTCTGAAAAATCCGAAGTTTCGCGGACCCTGATAATGTTCCCGAAATCCAAAATGGGTAGGTGCTCCCGAAACCGTTCCCGCAACGGAAGAGACGGTCCGGACCGGACCGCTCCTGAAACCAATTGTTTCGGCGCTTCTGAAACCGTTCTACCGATTCGGGAACAGTTTCCGACCTCCCGAAACCTTTTGTTTCGGGAACGGTTTCAGGAGCACCTACCCAGTTCCTGATACTTTAAGTTTTGGGAACGTTATCAGGGCCCCCGAAACTTCGGATTTTCCGGAGTGAGAGGGTGGGTGTTTGGAACGAGTAGCTGTGACGGTTTGGTTATATAGTTCCTTCCCACCCGATGACAAGACCAAGAGAGTTATAATTTTGGAACAAGACGGAAGCACTTGCTTTCGTCAACATAGGTCGAAGTCCCGTGGAGTGCGTAGCTCCGCATTTTTCGCCGCGGCTGTCGGGATTCGGGAAGCGGAGTTGCGTTTCGACCGGATGTTCAGGTGACGCGTGAAGCTTGCATCTGAACTGAACCTATTCGGAATCAGTAACGGTGATGGCGGGGTTTCCTGTCCAAAATAGGCAATGAAATCACAAAAATTTCTTCCGGCTCGCACCGGACTACGAACTATGATAATATTTCCGTGATTGCTGAGAAATAAACATGTAGGTAAGTGAACATATTGCGTGATGGGTGACACTCCATGAATATCCGGTCGAAACGCAACAGTACACTAGCAGACGAGGAGTTTTGGTTTCGGGCGCCTTTTCTGATCCATTCCAGCTATTTGCATATTTCTAGACCACTCTGGCTTTGTTTTTGACGCACAAGAAATAGAAATACTTAGTAGTCGTAGTGGACATGCCAACACGGGTGGCCGACTCAACTTCGTGCCTCCAGCACAGCCATCAATGACGCCAGCTCCACCATCGATGCTAGCATTGGCTCCATGCTGCTGGGGCGGGCGGCCTCGAAATATGCAAATAGCTGTCAAGACGCTGAAATTTTTAAAAAGAAGTGAAGAAGAATGCGCACGGATTTTGTCCAAAAATACCTCCCTTATGTCCGATGCTTGGGAATGCGGACGTTTGGGGCCCCAATAGATCCCCCGAAGTCCGATAATTTCTGGGATCTGCAACTCGTTTCGGGAACGTAAAAGGAAGGATTATAAAAATGCCGGGTGGGCGGCCCCGATGTCGACGGAGGGATATAAAAAGCCAGGTGGGACGGCACGATGTCGAAAGTGGGGTATGCGGTGTCAGGTGCGGTGTCGACGGGGGACATAAATGTCGGGCAGTCGTCGTTGTGCCTATATATCCAAAGTCAGCTACAGCAAACATCAGCAAATCCTGATTGAACTATAGAGTGCTACATAGTGCTACATAGTCCGGTGTAGTCCGGTGTAGTGAAGGTCCTTTGCCGCATAGTAATCCTCACTATGTAGTACTATGTAGAGCTCCATAGTATGCTATAGTACGGTGTAGACCCAAAAAAATCAGGATTTGCTGATGAAGCACTAGTACACCACTAAACTTACCCAGATAGTTTCTGTCACTCTATACATCCGCCAAAACAATGCACTACATCCACGTCCACAACAAATCCCAACACGACCAAGAGTTTGAGGTGCACGGCTACCACGACAACAAGAACCTCATTGTCAAGGCCGGTCAAACGACCACGATCGAGGCGCCCGACAAGACTTCGGGGGCCATTATCGCCCTCCACGACGGACACGAAGGCGAGCAGGCCGAAATCACCAAGGACGGATGGGGGGTAATGACACATTCGACATCAGCGTCATCGTCGGGGCCGGAGGCAATATGACCATCCAACAAATCGGCGACGCGTCCACGCGCAAGGGCGACCCGACTTTCATGCAGAACCTGCGGGAGGCGTGGAAGAAGGCCGACGCCAAGAAGAAAGAAGAACTCAAGGGCGTGGTGCACCTCGATAAGAGTGGCGTCCCCGTGCGCATCGACGCGCCAAAGAGCAACAAGGTGCTGGAGGCGTTCGTGCGGACGTTCGCCGAGAACAAAGTCTACATCGGCATCGGGGCTTGGGGGAACAGCAAGGGAGACGCGGGTGATAACGCTCAGTCGTCGGCTGCGCACGGGAACAAGGACCTGATCCTGACGTATAGCGACGGCGACGCCACGCCCGACGACCACGCGCCGCAACTCGCCCATCGCATCCAGGGCACCGCCGTAGCGAACGTCAAGGCCGTGGCCGCCTCGACTGAGGCTCCCTCCGGCCCCGGTATCGTGCTGTCGAACAAGGGCCAGAAGGAGGAGAAGTACTTCTTCTACCCCAACTACTGGAACGGTAATGGCACGGCGGGGGCCAACTTTGACAAGCCGTCGACGTCGGTGTCTCTCAAGCCGGGCGAGACGCACTTTATTTCGCTGCCCCCGAGCTTCAAGGGTCGCGTGCAGCGCGGGACCTTCCAGCCCGCCACGTGGGCCGAGTTCCAACTGAGCGCCGACAACGACCACGGGGCCCACGGGGATATTAGTCTGGAACAGGGGTGTGACGGAGCGGCGACGATCGCGTCGACGGACGGAAGCAAGGTGGAGGGAGGGTTCACCGAGCGGGACATTGTCGAGAAGGCCCCCGCGGCGGCCAAGCAGAAGAGGCAGGACGGGGTCGAGTGCATCGCGAGCACGATGGGGAACTGGATGGGCGGGCCGAATCAGGCGGCGATCGAGTACCTGAACAAGGCGGTGGGGCAGAATAAGGCGTACATCACGGGCGGGACAGGCACTCCTGATATCGCGTCCAAAAACCAGCGGCTGGCTGTGACCTTTTACTAGGGTTGTTTAGTCATGCCTTAATGTCATTCATTTCCTTCAAGCGAACAGCTGGTTGTGGCCAAACAAATCAACTAACCACTAACCCAGGCGCCCGGCCACCAGAAACTGCCGCTGCAACTGCTGCTTCCGGACAGCGGCATCCAGACTTAGCTGACGGGCTTGCCAAAACGGCTTCCCCCGCTTAGCGGAGTTTGAATTTGGCTGTGCGGGCTTGGACGGCTTGGCTTGTGGCTGGGCTTGACTTGAGCTCGCTTGCACCAAGCTTGAACCATCTACTACGCCGTCTCCCATCATAACCACTACCTCTACATCACGTCTCTGCCTCGGATGCAAGCTTAGCCCGCCGAAAACACAACAACCCTTTCCCATTCGTTGTCCTGGATCGTGCCTGCCTCCTCATTTCACAGATTCACCCAGTTTGTTCGGTTTTTTTGTGATCAGGATAGCCAGGCTTTGTAGAACAGCAACCAAATCTTGCCGATCTGAGTTGCCCGAGGCGGCCGAGTCCAACAAGGATAATATTTACATTATGACAGGAGCTTCATACACGCGGGGAAACTGAACGATACAATACATGCAATATTTCTTCGGCCTAGGGACACAGCACACGCCACAATGTCCATAAACAAGAACCAGAGAAAACCTGACATAACTTGTGTACATCCAAGGATGTTTATCAAAAGTCTCCTAAATTACATTCATCCATGCACTCCGCCTTGTATTCAGCGCAATCATCTGCGAAACGAGATGTCAATATATTTATGCGACGAAATGCTGTTGAACACCCACCTGAATCTGTATCATCTCGATCTTCAGGCCAGGTCAGAGTCGGGGTCGTGACCCAAACGATGCAGCCCTGCTGTGCGTATTCATTGAATGCGGCGAACGTAGCGACATCCGGGCCTTCTGCAGGAGAAGCATCCTCGTCGTCATCCTTGTAGAGATAAAACTCCAGGCGAGACAGATTTATGCTGGACAGCATTGCCAGGATCGAATGATAGAAGTCGGACGGCCCGTCGATATTGGAAACGATGAATGTGCGGAGGTAGAGGAGGGGTGGGAGGTCGTAGAACAGATGGGTCGGGTCATGAAAACGGAGTTTGAGTGTGACGAGTTGGGGCACGGCATCGAGACACGCATAAAGGCCGACGTTGGACACGCTTATCCAGATGTTGAGCACTAATTCAGTTAGTTGGCCCCGCAATGTCGATAAAAATGCCAATAGCAATTCCGCTTTGGATTCATAACCGATACCAATGGTCAAACTCCTGAGCTTTGGAACTGCAAGCAGATGGAGCAGTTCAGCACCAGATGTAAGGCACAGGCATTCAAGCTCTTTCAGTGGTGGGAGAGAAGAAGGTAAGGTTTGAGGAACGAGGCTAGGAAGCGAGAGCCGGCGGAGGTGTGGGAAGTCCGTGAAAATCGGCGTGCATTCCGGAAATGAGAGCCATCCGCCGATCTCAAGATCTGTAAGACCACCTGGCCCGATATCATTGTAGGATTTTGGAATGAGGTTTCCTATGAGACGGAGCATCTTCAGCTCAGGAGCAGGCTGGAACAGCAGCGTCGAATTGTGTGCAAGACGATGCGGAACAGGCAGTTTGATCGTGCGAAATTGGAGGAAAGGAAATGGCCCGGGGCCCTGTGTGTGGAGAAAGCGATTGCAGGGCCGACGATGCATCTCTATCTCGATATAGCAGCAGTGCGGAGCATATACCGAGAGGGTGTCGAGAAACCAAGGAGGAACACCGTTACCCTTACAGTTCGCGTTAAGGGAGAGTGAGTGGTTTCCAGCTCGCGTGAACCACAATTTGAGAAGCTTGGAGCTCGGTTCCTCCACCACAGACTTCCCTGCAAGTTCGTAATCGTCATCACAGCGCGTTTCGACCGCTATTGAGCTCCACAGTCCGGGATTCGCAAGTGAAATCGATCGCCACAGCTGGCAAACCTGCGAAATGGATATAGGAGCTTGGTCCAATAATGGTCTGCTTCGTTTATCGACGGGTATACAGAGATAAAATATTTTCGAGGCGATTTCGAAAGGAATATCGAGTGCTTTGGGAATTGTGGACATCTAATCGGACGGATCTAAGCGACATGATGGGAAAATGGTTGAAGCCAAGCGGTAAACCTACCGTTCTGGTAAATAGTCTGGGCTCGGGAGACTGACAGTGAAAGGCGGGATGGGAGTACGACAGCTGTGACGTGGCAAGCGCCAAACAATCCCCGACACCCCGCGGCCACATCGTGATCCGTTCTCTTGCGTAAGACGGGTACCGCCAAGCCGACGTGTAAATGGAAGCTGATCGAAGAGATGTGCTCTGCGTTCCACCAAAAAAACCATTTCCAGTTCGAGAGGTCTGAGCTTTCCGGATTGCTGTAATGCTAAATAATTCTGCGCACTGTGCTTTTCCCTCACGCATTCTTCTACCATCTGCACAAACTATGTACCGGCTCTTCTCTTCGACTCAGATCATTCATTCAACGATGCAGTGTCCGAGCGGCATAAAGAAATACCGACCCCATTTCTACAGCGGAGCAAGCAAGAAAAAATCAATATTGCAAGCCTTGCATAGAAGCTGTGGCCCGAACCGAACGGGCTTTGCCGGGTGAATAGATGGCGTGATTGACGGCCGGCGAACAGCATAGGATTCATGTGTGATCCAGTATTTGTCTTCGTACCAGACCTCCATTTACCGAGTCACACAGAGCAAATCCATCGTAAACGGGAACTTTGAAGCTCAAAACAGAGGTTCGGCCGAATTCGGCAATCTGATGGGCCAATTGATCGGGGCATTTCGGATGCCGGTCCGAGTGCTTCCCAAGTTTGTTGGCTGTTGTTGGGCTGTCGCAAAATCGAACATCAGCTCTTTTATCGCGCGAACTCGAGTCGAACGGGCTGTACTGTAACTTACCCACGCAAAGACATCAGTAACGGTAAGTCACCGTTCATCAAGCTTGCCATTTGGCACTCTTTCAAATACTCGCTGCTGCTCTTCACTTGAATTAATATTGACTCTGGCCTAGGCCAGGACTCGGTGTATTCTTGAGCCTAATTCATCACTGAAACAGGGTACCCAATCACTATGATTCTTTCATTGGCGACAGCCGATCAGATTTTCTGTTCCTTCTTACACGGCGCTTACACGTCCTGCGTGGCTCATATATGGCGCAATGCTTTCCTGCTTCCACAGAGAGGTTTCTCGTACTTGTCGGACAAACGATAATCAACGCCGATCCAGCACTCATTCCTTAAAGACTCTGAATCTCGAACATATATTTCGAGCGTTTCAGACCCTCGACGGCATACCCGGCGCCTCGCCCATGGGATAACAATCTCCATGCCCAAATTCGGGTCAGCGGTAGAAATGTGTCAGAACTATGCAACAATGAACGTGCGACAGCGGCAGTTGGCTGCGCCTGCGCGCCAATCTCATAAACATACAAGCCCGCCTCCTCACCCGATCATTCATCACAATTTCACCCGATCATTTAACACAATTCTGTCTTGGAGGAAGGCACCACTGGCAACGTATAGCACTTCGGAGGTCGAATTTTCCGTGATGGTAGCGATCCTCAAGCACAAGCCAAGCCCATGGTTTCTGGGCGTTTCAAAATAAATAACGGGAGAAGGATCGAAGGATTTTGACTGCACCTCCCACTCCCTTTTTTCTAAGTTTTTTTTTTTTTTTTTTGGCTCATTTATCCCGAGTCGATGGCCGGCACCATTTCTCGACTGCTTCTTCTCGCTGCTGTTGCTGCACGATGTTGGTGCTCTAGTTCTCCTCATGATACACCTGACACCAGTTTCAGTTGCGACCGCGTCGCCGACGCCTGCGTTCGTCACGCTGATTGTTCCACCGGAGTACGATGCGGCGCTCACCGATGCCGAGTCCGCCTCAATCGCAGGTGTTGATTCGCAGGGGCACACAACATATGTTGTAAAAGCAACAGACGCTGCCGAGACAGTGACCGGTGAGTCTGCATGCATTTTGTATGCTGCAGTCAATAATTACGGCTCCCCAGCCACGGTGGTCGCTGGGCCCAACTACTTTTCCATCGCGCCCAACGGCCAGGACCCAGTTGGCCTCGAGTGCCAGCTGCAGGCAACAGATGGAACCTGCACGCTCTTCAACAGTGCGCAAACCGCAGTCGTCACCGAGTCGTCACTCGGCAAGGTCGTCCTCGATGTCCCAGCAACCGGCGCTGGCAGCGCGGAGGCAGCACAGACCGGCAAACCGAATTCATCGCAGAGGACTTCATATTCTCTCTCGGCACCGTTCGTTATCATGGGGGTCTCTCTCGCATATCTATTAGTTTGAATGCAGTATTTCGCACTGCTCCTTGCGCTTCTTGACGGATGTGTTGATTTACAATATGTCATTTACAACATCGTGTGGATTCTGTGGAATGCTCTTGTAATTCTACCGAAGTGCCTGGGCCTGGAGCTGTGCTCGAGCAGTTACTGTAACGTGAGTCCCGAGTACTAATGGCCATCGAGATCGGCTGTCTTCCGTATAATGTCTTTGCAGGGAGTGAGTGAGAGTCCTGTGGTCGTCGCGTTATTCTCGCAGTATAATCGAGGTGGATATTGAGCGCCGAGAATGCGCGCAATTCAACAGAGATTAGGGTCGAGCATCAAAGTGGGACTCAGATCAAGGGGAGCCCCAGAGGCCTCGATTGAAGCGATGGAATTTGTCCGCAGGTTGTCGTGCCGTTGTTTTTTGTATACATATTCCTGTTCGAGTCTACCATTGGCACTCCTTTGGATGAGTAGATCCAAGGCCTGAATTATGAGCAGTCAACGATATGCTCTATCTCGCATGCGCTCCCCGGTCCTTCCTGGCTCATCCGCTGAGGACTTGGACACGGACTTCTCGGACGATGAATTTTACAGAATTTACGCCTTGCGAAAAATAGTTTGTTGCCGTTGGTCTGTTGCAGACGCCTCAATAAAAGCCAATCTCGGACCTCGGCCTGTTCGATGACTGTCTCCACAAGCGTTGGTTCAAAAGCGGCAGGCATCTCCACGATCATTCCACTATCATCTGAATCTATGGATAGTGAGACACCTCGGTGGCCCTTGTTTCCCAATCTATATCGGGTGGTATGGGGCAATGCCTCAATTTTCGTCAAGATTCATGCATGCCCTGTTTCCATGGTGCCTATAAAAATTTGTTCGCAGGAGCTGTGCGTGCCAAGACAGTCCAGCTTCCCAAAGAAGACCGGTTTTCATTGGCCAAAGTCTCCCTGATCATCTTGTTCCCTACCCGATCTGCTTTGTTCCAACAACTCAAACTGATCTGTGGTGTTCCTGTGGCATGATTCTCCTGGTCTTTTTCTCCGGACATTGTCAAGACCCAGAGACGACTGTGCACCGAGTGCTGCCCGATGTATGTATCGTGGCTCTTGGACTCATTGCAACAATCGTAGTACCTCATAGGTTCAATAATAGCAAGAACCGACATCGATCTTTGATCAATACACGCCCGGCTTCCTGTGAGAAGAATTCCGGCCTGGTATATATATAAATGGCAATGCCATGTCAGGAGCAACAGACAATGCAATTCACCATCCTCTTCAGTCCCACAGCGAGAGTCTACAACCTGCGCTTCCTATTGGTCGCGACTTTCGCCACTCTGGTCTACTGGGTCCTACAGCTAGCATGGCATTCACGTGATCTTCGGTTTAAACTTCGACTTCATGAATTTGGCATACCCCTTGGAGTCATGATCATACTCGGCATCGTCTCGTGTGCTGTGATCATTTTACATCAGGTTCTTGGGTACGTGTAACTTATTTTTTTAATTCTTATTTTATTTTATTTTGCGTATAACACGGTTTCATCCCTTCGTAGTGTGTTCACGTGGCGCATACGCGGGTTGGCTGCAATTGATTTAGGCATGCTCATAATCGAGATTGGAGGTGAGGGACAGATACGTTGATTATGAATCAGAGTGAATACTGAGCCATCCCCTACACTTTAGTGGTTGGGTACCTTATCCATTGGGCACACCTGCTCTGGGAGGAGCCATTGCTGGAGACACAATTGGTGGTGCTTGTGCTCTCGGCGCTATTTCGCTTCGCCACAGTGCTGAAATCCAACGATAAATGCTTTCATCAGCGATTGAATTTCTTGGGAGAGTGCACACCGGTCCATCCACCTTATAGGCCATTATCGATCTTCTTCAACCGATCCCTATCACGGCCCCTCGTAAGGTATGAATTAATCGGCGCCTATAATGGTTCTTATAGATCTTCGTTGACAGGGGAGAGTCCACTATAATTATTTTTGCAAGAAGCGTGATCCTCAGTTGCGTTGTTCTCGGCGCGACTGCGTTCGCCATATACACGATCCTTGTCGTACCCATTTTTATCTCCCAGCCATACCTTAAGAATATTGAGGATTTCAGGGGCATTGATCCCAAAGAAAATGCCACGATCATTTTTGTACGTAAAATTTGTGTCATAAGCATAATCCTCACCATTAGACACCTATAGAGGGCGTTTTCTACCGACCTATTGCATGAAATTCACCTCTCGGAAGATGAAATCCAGGCCTATAGTAATGGAAACACAATTTGCCATAGTAGCCGTCGACGAATTCAATGTATGTCAATGTTCCAGTCTCTCCGCGTTCATTATTCTCAGCATGTGCAGGCCCGCATACGTGGGAAAGGATCCAGACCCTTTTGATCTCAGTGACACCAGTTTCAGACGAGATGGGCGTGGTGTATGTTTCTCTCCTTAAAGGGGACGATACACCTGTCCTACGCGGTTCAAACCTGTTTGGACGATTGACCTGGACAGAACGACGAAAAATTCAGTCTCGTTCATGGTTAATCTCACCTGTATGGTGGATCTCCCTTGGGACTGAGTTATTACTGACTTTGAACTAGTCATATGAATCGACATGGATACCAGAAATTAAGGCATTGCAAGCGTATTCATCAAATGCAACAGCGTCCAATATCATCTCGTTGACGTTGATGAATTCCGGGCATCCGATGAGGATCCTCCAGGAAACCGTGGATGCCACACACCTCTCGGGCATTGCAGCGTTTGGTGGTTTTTGGGCATTCGTCAATGGCGCCTTCGCGCTGACATTTGGCGCCAATGTGCTGTATTTTGCATTTGGTGAGTGTCAAACCTGATATCTTCCTGGGCGCTGACTCCAATACCAGCACGGAGGCCGTTGTCTGCGCTGGGGATTGTGCATATATTCCAGCGCCGTTCGCTGATTCGCCAATGGCACGAGGACTTTCCTACTCTTCATTCCGAGGGTGGTCTCCCCGGTTCCGAGTCGGCCGGCATCGTTGCCTTCATCCGAGAACGTCTTGTGGATGTTGGAGATTGCCCACGGTCGAATCACGAGAGTCCCAACGACCTGGAAGCTCAGACAGTTCCGGAAACCCTGATATCCACTGGGGAAGAAATGCGGGAGGTAAACCAACGAACGCTGCAGCCTTCCCCCGATCCATCATTTACGTCCCGAGAGTCAGAATACTTGTTGGGAGCTGGATACCGCCTGGACGATGTCCCATTTCCCTCGATAGACGCGGACATTGCCCTTGCTGGAGTGACAAACGGCCGGCAAAATGAATAGAGAGGCGTAACATGGACAAAAAGGCATATGAGATGCGAAACCGGAGAGAGGATGCTGAAGAAGTGCCAGACTTTCTCATTACCGCAACAAGTGTGCTGCTGTTTATTAAAACCCGAGTGTTGAAATATGATTTGCTAACAAAGAGAAAAGTTATGCAGACCAAGTCTCGGACATAGGACAACGAGCTCGTCTACCTTAAGTTTTTCTGTCCTCCTAAGAAAAAGTGGCGACGGCTCGGTTATACAACACCAAAGCCGACCAATCGACGTGATGTCATCATTGTGCGGATCAATGATACGTTACCTCTCTTTCAACGCCAGCACACCGTCGAGGCGCCGCGGAGCTGCGCTGTCCTGCAGTCGAAGTCGCGGCTGATCTCCCAGCGGTTACGCGGCCAGCGAATGAATGCCTCGCAGCTGGCGAGAGATTGACAGCCGCGCAGGGCACCGACGCAAACGCAAACGCCAACTACTACATTCAAGTCCCCAATGCTCCCTCTTTCATGCCATTTCTCCTGTCCGCGGTATCTGACCACGATCAGTCTTGCGCCATTCCTTGTATGTACGTTCCTCAAAACGGTCTAGGCGCGCGCAGTATTCACCTTAACCCGCCGGACGTGCCCGGCCGATCACTTTATGCGATACGGTTACTGGATTTCTCAACTGGCACGCTTCTGTCTGCAGCTTGTCACAATGGCAAACGTGGGGACATGGTACAATCTCTAGATCTGATGTGCGGACTCCTTCTGCGATTGACAAACGACTTATTACTCTACTGCAGGGTTTGGTACCGTTCCCTTTCTCTTTGCAATCCCTCAAAACGAAAGAGAAAACGTCCCGAGGCAGTACTTGCGCATTCCTTATCGCCGCAATTTTATTTCAGGGCCCCACTCCGCTTCATGCGGCGGTATGATGTCGAGCATCTCGTTTTGGAGCAAGTGTCACCGTACTGCCGTGCATTCCAGAAGTGGGCGCAGGGATATGGCATGTACACAATTACAAGCGCGATATGTTCTGAACGAGACCGTTCCCTACCATCCAGCTTTCAAAACCTCTCATTCCATAAGCGTCTCGTACGCCATCTCATCCGCTGATTCTCTCGACTTCTGGGCCAGCGATTGAGTGACGGACTCTTAAAGCGTGCCCGCAGGCTCAAGAACCAAGCAAGTGAGTCCAAACTCCCTCCACACACAATTTGTGGCCGCACTCACTCAGTTAACCATTAATTATCCATTATTCTGATGGAATGGCGCTAGCTGGCGATAATCCTTGAGATGGGAGTCCTAGATCATGACATGCGTTGTCCTCATTCTCCACCCAAATCAACTACCCGAACCGTGTACGATCCTCCCATGGCCGTCCTCCTAGCTGCTCTTCCATACTGGACCCTGTCATAGGAGTCGGTGTCAGGAATCGGATCCACGCGCCCAGCCTAGGTTGTGGTAAGGAGAATCAAGTCTGATACTGGGGAAGATCGTAACCCGGGCCGTTAACACTAGTAATGACCAGGCTGATCTGTCGTCCAAGCTGCAATAAAATTTGACTGGTAGCAGTACCGCAACTCAACCACCCAGGAATGACGGCGTGCATGCATAGAATCATGAGTCAAACACTCGATAGCATATGTTCTAGCAACGTACGCCGAATATCTGACCTTGTACCGCGGTTTGTTGTATATTCCTGCTCGAGTCTAACGTTGGCACTCATTTGCGCCGAAAAGCCTGAATTATCGGCAGTCCACGATGTGTACTAGCTCACATACAATCCCCAGTTCTTTGTGGCTCATCTGCTGAGGCCTGGCCACCGCGAACAGACAGATGTCGGGCTTCTCGGCGATGAATTTCACGGAAAAGAAATCGTAGTGCCTTGCAAGAAAATACTTCGCTGCCGTCAGCAGCCGTGAGTCTGTTCCGTACGCTTCAACAAAAGGCAATTTTGGACCTCGGCCTGTTGAATGAATTGCATCGTGCGATATTGGGCTACTTCTGACGATTTCCGTCTCCGCAAGCGTCGCTCTTGTTGCTAATGCCCCCGCACGCGCACGTTGGTTTGAAAGCGGCGGGCATCTCCTCGATCATTCTGCTATGATCATAGTACTAGTGTGGTTTGAATCTACGGATAGGCCCTATTCAAATCCTGCGCACATTGGCTCGAACTGAGGCGCCTCGGTGCCTCTTGTTTTCCCAGGTCTATATCGGGTGGTATGGGGCAGTGTTTGAATTTTCGTCAAGATTCTTGCATGCCTTGTGTCCATGGGGTCTAGCAAAATTTGTTCGCAGGAGCTATGCATGCCAAGTCAGTCCGGGATCCAAAAGAACACTGATTTTTTTCATTGGCCACAGTCTCCCTGATGATCTTGTTCCCTACCGGATCTGCTTCGTTAGAATAACTCAACTGATCTGTGGTGCTTGTGTGGCGTGCCTTCTCCTGGTCTTTCTTCTCCGGACATTGTCAACGTCCAGAGATGGCTGTGTACCAAGTGATGCCTGGTATGTGTATCGGGGCTCTTGGTTTCATTGCAACACTCTTGGGGCCCATACAGTTGCGGCGAAATCATTTGTCTTTCCTTTTTTGGAAATTTCCATCAATCGCCGTCTCTTTTCATGTTCAAACGGTCGTTGTGAAGTCCGGAGCCACAGAAGCCATCTGACATGTCTAATGAGTCTCTGAAAAAGCACTCAAAGCTCCGTGACTTGGTATTATCCCTCAATAGAGTCATTATTTTCCCATGGCAATCCACTCTTTGACAGAAAAACATGATGTTTTGACCACAGGACTGGACAAAAACTCAGTCTGCATGAATGTGGTATCAACCTCATTCACTTTTCCTGGAGTCTAGAGCTCACGACGAAGGCGCACAGCGAGAATTGATCGTAATTTCCAAAAAAGGAAAGACAAATGATTTCGCCACAACTGTAGGTTCAATAATAGCAAGAACCAGCATCGATCTTTGATCAATACACGCCCGGCTTCCTGTGATAACAATCCTGACCTGGTATATATTAAATGACCATGCCACGTCAGGAGCGACAGACAATGCAATTCGCCATCCTCTTCAGCCCAACAGCCAGAGTCTACAACCTGCGCTTCCTATTAGTCGTGACTGTCGCCTCTCTGGTCTGCCTTGTCAAATTCCCAGTATGGACTGATCCCGACCCGGGGTATACAAACGTAACTGGGATATTGCCCTCTGGATACACAAGCACATTTGCCAGCATAGGTGTCATACCGTGTGGTGTGATCGCGGTGCATCAGGTTATTGGGTGCGTGTAACTGATTTTTGCGTAGCACGGTTTCATCGATTCGTAGTGTGTTCACGTGGCGCATACGTGGTTTGGCTGCAATTGATTTGGCCTTGCTCATAATCGAGACCGGAGGTGAGGGACAGATGCAGTCAATATGTGCCGGAGTGAATACTGAGCCATCCTCTACACTTTAGTTGTTGCGTACCTTGTCCCTTGGCCATATTGGGAACAGCCATTGGTGGGGCTTTTGATAACACAATTTGTGATGCTTGTGCTCTCGGCACTATTTCGCTTCGCCACGGTCCTCAAATCCAAGGATAAATTCTTTCATCAACAATTTTATTTCTTGGGAGAGTGTACACCAGTCCATCCACCTTATAGGCCATTGTCGATCCTCCTCAACCGATCTCTATCACGGCCCCTCGTAAGGTATGAATATTAATCGGCGCCAATGACGCTTCTTATAGTTTTTCTTTGACAGGGGAGAGTCCACTATAATTATTTTTGCAAGAAGCGTGATTCTCAGTTGCGTTATTCTCGGCGCCACTGCATTCGCCATATACGCCATCATTATCATACCCTTGTTTATCTCACAGCCTTACCTTGAGAATGTAGCGGATTTCATTGGCATTGATCCCCAACAAAATGCCACGATCACTCTGGTATGTACAATTGGGTCATCACTAAGTACGATCCTCACCATTAGACACATATAGTCTGGGTTGGCTACTGACCTATTGCGGGACATTGAAATGACGAACGATGAAACCCAAGTCTATAGTAACGGAGACACAGTTTGCCCTAGTATCTTCCCAGAGGGTCTCCTACAATTTCGATGTATGTCATGTTCCCCTCTCTCCGCGTTCATTGTTCTCAGCATGTGCAATTGTCGGTAGGCCCGTATAGGTGGGAAAAGGTGAAGACTCTTTCAATCTCGGTGAACCCGATTTCAGACGAGTTGGGCGCGGTGTGGGTTCATCTCCAAGAATCTCAAGTGCCTACACATGTCCTACTACGCGGTTCAAACCTGTTTGGGCTATTGACCTGGACAGAACGACGGGACATTCAGTATCGTTCGTGGTTAATCTCACCCGTATGCTGGGCCTCCGATGGGACGGACTTATAACTGACTCTGAACCAGTCATATCAATCGACATGGATACCAGAAATTACGGCGTGGCAATCGAATCCCTCAAATCCGACAGCGCCCAATATCACCACATTGACGTTGAGGAATTTATACTCGGCCGGGCCGATTAGGGTGCTCAAGGAAACCGCGGATGCCACACCGCTCTCGGGCATCGCAACGTTTGGTGGTTTTTGGGCATTCGTCAACGGCGCCTTCGCGCTGACGTTTGGCGCTAATGTGCTGTATTTTGCATTTGGCGAGTGCCTGACCTGATATCTTGATGGTTCGCTGACTCCAATACCAGGACGGAGGCCGTTGTCTGCGCTGGGAGTTGTGCATATATTCCAGCGCCGTTCGCTGGTTCGCCAATGGCACGAGGACTTCCCTACCCTTCATTCCGAGGGCGGTCTCCCCGGTTCTGAGTCAGCCGGTATCGTTGCCTTCATCCGAGAGCGTCTTGTGGATGTTGGAGATGACCCGCGGTTGAATCACGACAGTTCCAACGACCTGGAAGCTCAGACAGTACCGGAAACTCTGACATCCACAGGGGGAGAATTGCGGGAGGCAAACCACCGAACGCTGCACCCTTCCCCCGATCCATCATCTACATCCCGAGCGTCTGAATACCTGTTGGGAGCTGGATACCGCCTGGACGATATCCCATTTCCCTCGATGGACGCGGACGTTGCCCTTGCCGGGGTGACAAACGACCGGCACACTGAGTAGAGAGGCATAACATGGACGAAAAGGCATATGGAATGAACTCGACCTACCAAATCTGGGGAGAGGATGCTGAAAAGGTGCCAGAAGAGTCTGTCCTGTGCTGCTGTTTTATTAGAACCGGAGTGGTTGAAATATGATTTATTGAAGCAGAAGGGAAAACTAGCTCTTCCACACCGTGTCACAACCCCCCCTCTTTCTGCCCTTCTAAGAAAAGGTGGCGACGACTCGGGGATACAACAATATACCCCCATAGCTGGTCAGTCGGACCAATCACCGTGATGTCATCATTACTGCGGACCCCCAGCGAAAACGAACGGCAGCCAGATCGAGCCACGTCGAACCAGCTTAAACCATTTTGGCGCAGGCTTATCTGGCTCGAGGAATGGCTAAGGGCTCGATGTGGCTCGATGATTTGTTGCACCATCTGGAACTAAATTGAACTGTAATGAGGCTGCAACGACATACTTACCCGACGACTCTCAATTTTTGAACACTTCATCGCAATAATTTGGAAGGAGAATTGTGGTTTGTTCTTTCTCAGTCTGGCTTGATGTGGTTCGATGCGGCTCGATCGGTTCGATCTGGCTGCCTGTCGTTGTCACTGGGCGCACGCGGATCAATGACATTGTCTCTTTCAGCGCCACCGACGACCGTCAAGGCGGAGCTGCGAGCTGCGCTGTTGAACAGTCGAAGTCTCGGCTGATTTCCCAACGGTTACGCGGCCAGCAAATGAATACCTCGCAGGTGGCGAGAGATTACAGCCGCGAAGGGCATTGACACAGTGAACGCAAACGCTGAGTACAGTACTACCACATCCCCAATGCTCCCTGGGCCCTTCTTTCATTGCATGGCGCCCGTATTCGACGACGATCAGTCTTGCGCCATTTATTGTATGTACGTTCCTCACGGCCTCGATTCTCGGCGCGCGCGCAGTCTTCACCTTAACCTGCCGGACGCGCCCGACCGATCACTTGATGCGATACGGTATCTGGATTTCTGAACTGGCACACGTCTGTTTGCAGCTCGTCACAATGGCAAACCCTGGGGACATCGTACGATCTCTGATGTGAGTACTCCTTCGGCGATAGACAAAATCATTATTATTCTACTGCGGCTTTTGTACCGTTCTTTTTCTCTTTTCAATCCTCGAAAAAAACAAACGAAGTGATGCACAAGCATCACTTATCGCCGCAATTTTATTTCTGGGTCCCACTCCGCTTCATGCGGCAGCATGATGTCGGGCGTCTCATTTTGGGAGTGAGTGTCACCGTACTGCCGTGCATTCCAGACGTGGCGCAGGGATGATGGTGTGTACAATATTATGATCGTGATATATTTCTGAACGGACCACCCCCGCATCCAGCTTTCAAAACCTCTCACTCCATAAGCGTCGGTACGCCCTGTCGTCCGCTCATTTACTCGACTCCTGGGACAGCGATCGAGTGACAGACTTTCAGGATGTGCCCCAGGATCAAGAACCAACCAAGTGTGTCCACTCCCTGCACACAACGTGTGGCCTCACCCACTCGGCTGACCATTAAGTGACCATTATTCTGATAGAACGAAGCGTTAGCTGGGCGATAGTCCTTGAGACGGGAGTCCTCGATCATGATGTCCCGCCTACAGTCCACATTGAAGTACCCTGAGCGCTGCCCAATCCTCACATGACCGTCACCCTAGCTGCCGTTTTCTGGACCTGCGATTGAGATCGAAGGCTCGCCGCGCACGGACATCCAGCGCGATCCAGCCTAGCGTCGTGGTAAGGAGAATCAAGTCTGATAATGGGGAAGATCATAACCATTGACACTAGGAATGGCTAGGCTGATCTGTCGCTCTAAACTACAATGGAGTTTGGCTGGTAGCAGTACCGGAACTCAGCTCCAGGAATGACTGCGTGCATGCATAGAATCATGAGTCAAACACTCGATAGCATATGTTGTTCCGGCAACGTACGCCGAATATCTGACCTCGTACCGCCGTTTGTTGTATATTCCTGCTCGAGTCTACCATTGGCACTCATTTGGATAAGTACGCCGAAAAGCCTGAATTATCGGCAGTCCACAATGTGCACTAGCTCACATGCACTCCCCAGTTCTTCAACTTCTTCGTGGCTGATCCGCTGAGGCCTGACCACCGCGAACAGACAGATGTCGGGCTTCTCGGCGATGAATTTCACGGAAAAGAAATCGTAGTGCCTTGTGACAAATACTTTGTTGCCGTCAGCAGCCGTTAGTCTGTTCCAGACGCTTCAACAAAAGGCAATTTCGGACCTCGGCCTGTTACAGCCGATGTCAGTACCGAGGGCGCGGATCGAAAATTTTCTGTTTTGGGATGTTTCCAAAGAATTCCCTATTACGAGTCCTAAAAATTTATTTTTAGACTCGTTTTTAGTCATCGATTCCACACCCACTTTTCGTGTTTTTGGGTTATGACGTCTTTGACTCGTGGTGGAATACTTACCTTTTATGGGTATTTTGTTGATCATTTTTTTCCTTTCCGGGAGGTATTTGTCAATTTGTATGCCGCTTTCTGAATCTCTAGGTCATTTTACTTTACACAACACTGCACAGGTTTATGTCTAGTGCTTTACGATGCTCATCCTGGCTGAATAAACGGTGAATATGCTTCAATAATTCACTATTCGGGGTACCCGCCGCTCCGTTTGTTTATATCAACGACATTTCCGGTGGTGGAGATAAATCCCGGGGTACACGTAGTCTGTAGCCACTGCAGTAGGTGTCCGTTACCACATGAATATTCCCTCCGGAGGCGCTATGTTGCGGGACACAAGTGGAGGCGTGGAAAATAGGTCGGGTGCAGTGGCAGGAACACAGCAATTTTGATTCCCAGCACGTTGATCAGGATGCAGCTAGCATCGCTACGGCATATGCTCGGCTTCCTAGTGTCTTCGACTGGCCCAAAACAGGGCTCGTTTCAAATATTCCTCACAGTCCCAGGAGAGCTTGAAATTGCCCAGATCATTTTCCGAGGGCAGATGGGCCTAGAACAGAGAGGTCGTCCACTCAGACATAGTCCATCCATCCCCTAAATCGTCCAGGAGGAATTGCACCAGACAAGAAGTCTTTGATGCCTTCCCCACGTTACGAAATCTGATGTCACGCATGATTCTGCGATGTCACGAGTCGGTGGGCATAATCTTATGGATCTATGAGTCTCAATCGGTCGGGTAGATGTCCACCGATGACATATCCAAACCCTAGGTCAATCGACCCAACAACGGGTGAGATACGTATGTTGTTTTGATGGCCTCCGAAACAGCATCGAATTCCGATTAAATGGTGGAAAGGCGGTGTCTGAAATCATACTGGCGGTAGGGCAGTTGACATGTCCGATGAGGAGACATCCTGACTACCCACCTATCCAAAAACCACATTTTTACAATTAGAATACAGCGAGCTCTGCAATTTTCTTTCACCGAGGTTGGGTAATGAATCCTGTGGCGCATCACCGGGAAGCCGGCGGCCTTCCCAGCTTACGTGTGATCCCTTCTGCCGAGCTCGGATGTACCTCCTAGGTTGCCGTGCCGTTCTATATCTGGTGCAGAACGGCGCGGCAACGTACTGGGAGACACACCTTGCGTAGGTGGCAGGTGGCATCACACCATCAAGAAGGGTCAAAGCACAGAATTTTGATGTATTTCTGGGATTCAAAATGTGGTGTGCCCGCTGTAGTGGGGGTAAAAATAATATATATATGCTCTGGATGCCCCGAACGAGGGCTTTCAGACGGTATATATGTTCCATACACCTAGTTCAAAGGGGCAATTGGAATCCTCGTTGGGATCAGATTTTCAGAACACCGGTCACATCTGTAGAACACTCAATAATGGTGCGCTTGATCTGTGCCTTTGGTGCAACATCAGAATCGATAGTATGGGGTCAGTCAACTTAGATTTGGCCAAAACCGACGGGCAAGGCATTCTTTTGAGGGGATCAAGTCGGAGGCACTGGGTGTGTCACACCGCCACCTGTTTGAAAATCCCCCCAGGGCATTGTTTTTCCTGAGGTTTGTGCAAGGAATTTGGTGGGTGGCCCTCAATGAAAAATGTGTATGAGAGAGGGTAGAACCCACCCCCAAAATTTTGGGGTTGATTGGATAACATCTGGGTTCACACCAAATATTCGGGACGCCCTCCCATTTGAGGTTGTTCATATCACTAGGCCATAGCGTTTGTGGAGGGCTTGAAGGCCAAGTGTAGCAAATATGCTAGACTTCGCTTACAGTGAGAGGAGTTGGCCACCTAAAATTAGCTCGGATGACGCGCAGGACACGTCGGCCCGAACTTTGCTCGCAAGTCATTTGTGTCTATCATTTTTCATTAACTGCAACTTACCCTCTATTAAATTAGAAGCCTTTTTAAATTCCGCTCACATTTTTGATGTCCGCTCTAACCCGGATCAGCATTGTTGATCCTCTTGCAAACAATTTTACATGCTCCTTTTGTCTTTCTTAGCGACAGATCCCCCGGTTTACTTACGTCGTACTTATTTCTTATCGAGCCGACGAGGTATTAATTACCTTAGCTATCTGTTAGCGTAGTCGGTCGTATCAGTCGTATCACATTCTATCCGTAGAAACTTGCGCACGGGCAGGGAATTTAGCAGAGCTTATCTATCTTTCTGAGGTGCAATTTGCAGGGCACGGGAATCTACAATCTGCACAGACGTCTTATTAAACAAGAGCCCCACATGTCATGATTTGCTCCAACCCACCTGAACAACCCGGGTTTTCGATCGGGTCATAACTCAGTCATCCCTTCTAGATCGGGTTAGTGTTGCCGCGACTCACGACTCCAACTCCCCAAGTTGACCTAATGAAGTCGACTTAAGTCGAGTCGAGTCGAGTCGCTTGGCGTGACTCCGTTCGACTTCGGAGTCGAAATAAGTCGACTTAGAGTCGCTTGAGTCGGCCTCTGTAGATAAGTAGCTAATTTGAGTTATAAGAATCATGGAACGGACCTTTACTGATCTCAAGAGAGAAGATAAACTTAAAAATATACAAGGTTGGATTTCTGAGCTTAGGGGACATGATTTTGGACATGTCTTAAGAGTAAGTTCTTGTCCGTTAGTAAACAGAACAAATCCTACCTTTTAGAGTTTCTAAAATGGGGATCTAATACGTTTCAACAAAGACCAATATCTTACCAGGCTACCACCCCGAGGTAAACCCGACCTAAATTGACCCTCTCTCCATCGTTAGTAGCCCGGGAATAGGGATCTGAAAAACTCGCGACTCCATCGACTCGAGTCGACTTAGGTCGACTTCGAGTGACTTGGATATGACCAAGTCGAGTCGAGTCGAGTCGAACACTGTTTAAAGTCGACCTCTTGAGTCGTGACTCGACTTTTGGAGTCGCGGCAACACTAAGTACAACTGACGTAGGCGCTGTCAATCGGCGCACGGGCTGACGCAGAGCGGTGGTTACACAGTTCAGAAGTATTGCAGGGGCAGCCAGTAGGCCTGTTACGCTAACCTAGACTCACAAAGCATGTATTATAGCGGTTTGGGGCCGAGAAATCCGAGAAGAAACCATTTGAGGATATTCCCACCGGCAATACAATTGCACTGCCCAGCCTGAATTATTTCAACATAATTTCGATGGGTTCACATGCCTGAAGACATCAGATAGAAGAACAATGTCGAATAAAATTGGTCTACAGAGAGGCAGAGCACTCGCGTGTTTGACTATAGAAGGTTTTCTCAGCATTTGAAAACAGAAGACATCGCAAGTATGTCCAAGTAAAATAGACTGGTTACGAGTCTACAAGAGACGAAACTGGAGCAGTGTGGAGTGGTCTCCCAGAGGTTTGGCAGAGTGACATCGAGGGACGCAGCATCGGCGCAGACCATGGTGCAGACTGGTGCAAGACTAGTGCATTGGTGGCGCAGACAAAGTTGAAATTGACGTTAAACTGACGCATGCATGCCACATTGACGCTGTGTCACGGCGCAGTACCGGCGCTAACTGACGCGAACCAAAAGCAGGACTGACGCTGCGAGAGGCGCGATTGACGCTGACTGGCGCAAAACATGTGACGCCGTCACATTGACGCATACTGACGCATGACTGACGCTGCACGCAGTCTAGTCAACGACTTTTAACGACCTCAACGGTGACTATCTGTCTATGTTGTGGTTGTAAGCAATGTACAAATGACCCTACTAGATGCCTACGGGATATCAGGGGTCAACTACCGCAGCAAAGGTAAGTTCAAAAGTTGACGCAAACTGAACTCACGCAGACTGACGCTGCATGCGTCAAACGTCAGTGCAGCGTCAAAATCACTTTGCCCGAAGGAAGGCCTATCGAGGGCATTATGAATGTGGGTGACTAGATATTATTCACGATACGAACGGGAGAGGCGTCCAGATTTGTTGTTAGAACGTGGCAGGTCAATGCATGGTAATGTCTCTTCGTAGCGATATTTTCAGTTGTACAGTCATTTCATCATTGAATTTCACTTCGTGCCATTCAACAAATCCTCCCCAACACCTGCCGGAGCGAAGCGAAGGCATGTCTTGTAGAATGTAACGGGACCACTTGAAGCGCTAGCCACAGAGTTTGCAAGTATCCGGGTTCACACATTTCCCAAATCGTCAGCAGAATCCCCGGAGCGCCTTCATATCGACTTCGCCAAGAAGGCCTACCGCGCTAGTAAACGACGTGATTATACGAGCAGATGGCTCTTGGCTTCAACGCCAAGAGCGATGGCTCTTGCAGGGGTCTATATTGAATATGAGTACTATATAATGCTCCCTCAAGCTACAAGCCCTATCTCAACTACCGCGTGCTATGTAACTAACCGGCCAACTACGACCCCAGGGGTTTTTTCTGATGCCCGTTCGATTCGGGTCCGGGCCATTAGACAGTCTCGGAGCATTTCTGCTTCTCTTTTCCCGTTCGCGAGACTTCACTTCATCTTCTGCCACCATGGATAGTCAGTTACCTTCCGATCAGGTCAAATTCACAGATTGCTCGCTCATGGACTCCACACGCCTGAGTGGAGCTCGTCGGTTGGCGCAGTGCTCGCTGCAGTTCTTCGACCCGGTGGCGGATGGTCTGCATTCACAGTTCTTGATCCATCCGTCACAGTAAATTTGTTGCGGACTTCGCCCGTTCAATTCGGGACTGGGTCACCGGGGTGGCATGTGATAATCTTTGTTTTTTTCGCCGTCCTGCTTGTATTTATGTAAGTATGAACTCCGAGCTGCAGCGGCCCAAAGTCTGAATTATTTCCTAACGAGCTCTCGATCCCAACCCATTACTCGTATCTTAAGCAGATGCCCTGATTTTGTGTGCGCATGCTTACATTCTTCTTTCTCCCACTCTCTTCCCGGCAGCTCCCGTATGTCCTTCCCATTTCCGGTTTCATTTGATATTGGACCCTCCACAACGTTATTTTCAACCTATCCGATCAACCGTTTAATTTCCCTATGAAAGGAAAGGCATCTCACGCAACCTCTCTTTCTTCCTCTCGCCCTCATTATTCATATTCTCGTATCTTAAGTAGATGCCTCGAATCAAATTGTCCCTGTTTGTGTTCGTCCATTTTTCCCACTCTCTCCGGAGACTTCCGTATGTGCATCCCAATTACCCATTTATTTTCGGGGTTCTTCTGCTAGCGGTGCATCAGAGCTTCGATCCAGAGAACTGGGCGCTTTCGACCTCGCCGATCAGCCGCTCAAGAACCGCTCAAAAGGAGAGTCCCCTGCGACCTCTGTCGTTCTTTCTCACCCCCATCATCTCGCCCCATTTCGCTTGGCTCCTTTGCATCGTCCGTCCAGTTTCATTCCGAATCATCCCCAGTTTTCTCTATAACTAACATCAACACCTCCTAGCGCATAAGGAGTCCAGTTTCTCCATGGAAATACTCAACGGAGGGGTGAGTATATGATGTATTTTCTCCAACTCCTTGGCCTTGATTTCTGAACAGCTTGAGGTGCTATGCGCTGCGCAACAGGGTGTTTTCTGCACTTTCTTTTACGTGCTTTTCTCATTTGTTGCTGCCCAGGTCGCACTGGGATTGCAGCCCTACCATCCGTGTCGAAACAAGCAAGACTCGAAAACAAGTAAGTAGCCAGGCAGGATCCTTGGGGATGATTCAATGGTCCCATGCAGGGTTCCTGGTTTTACGAGCGGCCGCAGGGTCAGGCCCGTCTACTTCTTGGACTGCATTGTCATGTTTTATTTATTCCAGTACGTGCCCTTTGTTCTGCGCTCTCAGGTTCACCCAATTTACTGACGTCGCATTCATCCCAGTATTGTTCGCTCTTCGCGCTTGGGTTCAATTGGCAATTGGTGAGTGTTGAAACTTCTTGGAGTGTGTTCACATTTACTGACATTGCATTCATCCCAGTATCCTTCATTCTTTGCTCTCGGGTTCAATTGGCATCGGGAGCGAGGACCTCGGATAAATCTGCATGTACTTACTTTTCATTACAGCTTGATCTAACCGCGAGTTGCGCTGCTTTTTATACTAATCCTTGGGTCCCTGTAGTGACGGCTGGACCCCGACCGCGCATTCAGCGCATCTGCGCAGGCCCACTGTTCCCTGCTCTCTTTCTTCAGGTTTTTTGTTGGACCCGAGAAGGTAGGTCACCGATCTTGCGATCTTACACTGCTTTTCCGCTCACTTTCCAGCAACATTCTCAGATCTCTTCTCGACTTTTGGAGAGTCACTTCGTTGACGCTATCCGATTCCACGCGTCTCTGGTATGCTTTCGCAGGCTTTCACCCATCCTTACTTCCTCTATCCACGCCTCATATTTTCTTTGACCTAGAGCGTCGCGACCCTTCAATTTCAATTTCTCGCATTCCCGCGGGGCGGCTGTTGCGTACTTGCAGCAACGTTTTAGATGTTCCTTCGATTTTGAGGTCCTGCGGGCGAGAGGCGGGCCACCGTGGTGAGTTCCTTCTCGATGTTGTATTCAGAACCACTGACTCCGCCCTACGAGGTTTGACGTATTGGCAGCACCCTGAACATCTCTTTCACCCCTCCGCCATCCAGCCAGCCCCGCATGGCAGTCGTCAGACGCGACACGGCGCGTTTCTGGCAAGCCCTTCTATAATGGTATGCATCGAGTTCGATACGGACATATTCCCAATTAGTTTCGGTGATGGAAGCATCGCCGCCACCGCTGACGATCTACTCAACTCAGCTCTGTCCCACCACCGTGCAATGCGCTCCAAGCACGTCCCCGATGCGTCTAAGAACCGCCACCATCTCGATTGAAGTTTTGATTTTGCGAACGATGGAATGTGTCTTAGGCGCGTTATCTCTTCTATTTTACCTACTACACGGCGCCTGACCAGTCTTATCGCGTTCCATCATGTATGTTACCCATGCCGCTTTTTCAAATGATTTTCAAAAGTGAGGTAAGTATTTGACTACCCTGCTCGCGCCCAAAGCCAACGTACAAGTGGTGTAATAATGTTTAGTATTTCACCCCTATTCAGGCGCCATCCGATGTAACGTCTGGCCACTATTGGCTTGGGTAGATGTTTAATTCTCCTCCATTTGTTCTCCACTCACCCGCCAGCTCAGCCTGAGGTCCCAACTGACGAAATGGAGGGGTCGCGCAGTAGCACAGATCTTTGTATGTACTAGATAAGATACCTTGCAGGAATGAGTTAATTTTTCAGAGATGCTTTCGCTGTACAGGCCAACGACCAGACATCTACCGTATCCCCGAAACTAATTCGTTCTTTATAAATTTTGGTTGCCTTTCCGCAAGCGGCAGTCGGCACTTACGCCGGAGCGGAGCGACGGCATGTCTGTGGTGCTTTATGCACTCTTGCCTGGATGAATCGACCGACTACCCCACTTCACCAAATGTCGAAGACCTGGTGGCGGATGGTCGGCATCACTAGCACATGGGCTTGCACTCATGTTGACTGTGGACAGCGCTTGTTCAATTCGTGCCTGGGTCATATATATATATATTGGGGGGGGGTATGTTTCCTTGTTCCTCCTTCCTAAACTTGAAACCAAAGGTACGTAGATTCTGAACGATTGAACTACCTCCTTCCGCACGTCTTCACCTCAGGCCTGGTATTCCTATGTAATGGTTCGACTTTTGTATGAGTCTTGGGATTTTTACAGTAAAGCTAAAGCGTGTGTGCGTTGAATGGGAGGGAATATACGGCAAGTCAGGTCAAGGTATATAATGGGAACACGCAGAGGTTATCTGTTGGTTCATTGTCCCAAATCTCAAACCAATACCACAAAGCAGCCGCGGCACATCACCAATCCCATTACACAGCTCCTGCACCCACGACCAACCCACCCAACACCATCATCAGCGCGAGGCCCATCCCGCGCCGGGGTGAGCGCTATCGCGGCGCCTGTAGTCCCGCTCCCGCTCGGGCTTGGGCCCGATGCCGACGCCGACTCAGAACTAGCCGACGCGAGGGACGCGGAAGACGCGGAAGACGCTGAAGCCGCAGAAGACAAGGAAGAGACCGCCGAGCTCGCGACAGAGCGAGCTGACGACACAGCTGACGAGGCCGACAAGGCGAGCGAGTTCGTCAAGGACGAAAGGGAGGCGGAGATGGATGAGCCAGGTGCGGTCGCGGTTGCTGACGAAGTACCTGACCTGGCCGTACTACTTGTAGAGAGGAGAGACGAAGGTGGCACAGCGGGCGCCGAGATGGTGAACGCGGGGCTGCTGGTGATGACGTCGGAGGCGTCGGTGACGCTGAGGAACGAGACGACGTATGTCCTGTTTTTAAAATGAATTACAGTACGTCAGCACAGGGTGCGGCGGGGATAAAGCGGCAAGGAAAGAATATCAAGAATAGCAGGAAATGGACGTGGCGATGATGGAGCGGGCGGAATGCACAGATGGACAGATTGAAGGGAGGGGAACGTGGGTGGAGCAGATGGCATGGATAGGAATCTGGGGTTGCAATACGGAGACTAGACGCACCCTAAGGGGACAACCTGCGGGATCACCACACTAAAATGGTTGCTCTGTACGTTCACGATAGTGGCGATTGCGAGCCCGCCGGCCTACACACTCTCAGCTGGTCTGCAAGAAATACGGACGGCCGGATGTCGGACTCACGAAAGTGGGGTTGTTGCCTGAGCTGAAGACCGCCAGTGTTAGCGGGTTCCTGCGGGTCAATGGCGTTAGTATTGCTGAATAAATGTGGTACGGCGAAAGAGAAAGGCAGGGGCAACGTACGTGTCGGAAGATTCGGACGACCAGGTTATGGTGACATTGGAGCCGGCGGTTGTCGACGAGGGCACCTGCAAGTTTGAGACGGCCACGGCGGTGGCGGCGAATGCGAGGGCAGCAATGGCGCTAAAAGGTAGAGCGGAGCACTTCAGTTGTTGATACCAGCCTTGAAAACGACCGGACGTACTAGAGGCGGAGGCAAGGAGACATGGCGGTCGTGGTGGTGGTTGAAGGAAGAGCCTGGAGAGGACTTTAAATAAAAAGCGTGTGAGTTCGGGCAACGTGTGACAGTCCAGGTACGAATGACGCGCGGTGGGTCACGATCAGATGACCGTGGACGTCATTTTGGCATCTCTGAGTCTTTTAATTTATGGTCTTCCGTTTCAGGGTCAACACTGATAATTGGTGAACGGCAACATTGGCCGAAGAGCAAGATAAAACACCGACACAGAGGATCA